>CM077246.1:11375531-11435531 GCA_039654775.1 Spinibarbus caldwelli | reverse complement strand
CATTGAGTTTCTCAATGAGGCTAAAGTCTGTATTACATGCACCAATTCAGTTAGAATCTGGAGGTTACTTGCTTGTTGCCTTTGTGTTAAGGGATTCCCTTTTCTTGTCATCTTGCAGAAAGGGGTTTTCCCGAGGTTGGGTTCAGTGGTCTTTCGTAGTAAAGTCTTGGGCGTGGCTCTTGATGCTGAGTTGGTCTGGTTGAAATTTGGGCGGGTGCAGTCGGAGCTGGACTTTGCGGCAAACTTAACTTAACGAAACTCCTACGGAAAAGAAAAGAAATTAAAGTAAAAGAAAGAAAGCATGTAACGAGACTAGGTGGTTTTTCTTCTCATTGTGGTAGCAGCTGGCATGTAGGCCAGAGCACGCTCAAAGAGCAGCGTCAAAACGCGGTGGCAAAAGAGAAGAAGCAAGAGAGGAACCAAGAGCGAGTTTGATGGTGTCCTGAGTATTTAAACTCGGCTTTCAGACATCTCCTAATGCTGGTCTTGACCAATTAGAAATGATCTTGGCTCGTGGTGTTGTATGTTTCTCCTCCCCATTCATAAATCTAAGATGTTATCTTATCAGTCACATGGTTCGAATTTTCCCGCTCTTGTAAAGTATAATTTTGGACATGATTTCTCTAACAAGACTATGGTACATTTGACAAAGAATTGATTGGAAGAAACATTTAAAGCATGAATTTTTAAACTCATACATACCAAACAAGGATATGAACTCTTAAACTATTCCCTAGTTATTAAAATACATACATAATATGTGATTAAAACATGATCATCAATTGTGTGGGTTACATACATAATATGGAGTTCATTAGTTGCTCATAAGTCCTTTTAAGATGATTTTGGGTGCATATGGAAGCGACTCTGTGGACAAAGGAATTTCAGTCTGATCTTTCTTCTATGTGGAGACCCGCCCAAGAAAGTCTGTAGCTCTGATTTCGATAACAGATTTACATGTGACGGCCATATCTTTGACCATCAGTCCTGATTACTTGCCCCAAATTTGATAGTCTCCTTCCTGAATTGGAATTATCAATAAGTGTTCTTTTGTTTGAATGTTGCAAGCTGTTCTGTGAAAGAGGCTTGTTGGTTTGCTCCAGACTCAAGGCGCCAGGGTACCGTGGACAGAATTATGACGTTGTCCTGTTTTCTTGGATGGGCCTCTTTCTGGAATTTGGCTCTTTTGGTGGTTCTAAGACCAATCTGATTGAATCTTAACTGGTCTGATTCACTCTGATATCCTACAATATATATATAGTATATATATAGTGAGCAGTACTCATGATTGTACACAAAATAATCAGAGATTAAAGGAGGAAATGAGCAGAAACTCACATGGAAACACACTTGACATGCTTGAACCAAGGCAACATATCACTATGCCCACTTGACCCTATCTACAACAGCCTTTTTCTGCAGAAGGAAGAGTTAGCAGCTGTAAAATCTGATCTGAAGATTTTAATCATGTACACACAAGTCAGTCTGAATAATTAATTAATCCCACTCTATAACTCTGAGGGGGATTATTTTTTAGGGACTGGCAACAAAAAAACAGCTGGCACAGACCCGCCTCCCTCTGTAGCTGAGCAGATTGTGTGCAATTTTTACTGTTTGTTACACTCCCCGTGCTCCTCTCTGTCACAGTCAGAACAACGTGAGAAGGAGTAACATGTCCAGGAGCTATTTAGATAAAACCTGTCAGAGCTTTTATTTTCACAAATCACACTGTGCTACTCAGTGAAGGAGCATAGTGTGATTATTTAGAGAGTTTTATAATGCACTGATGCTATCAAACTGCCAATGAAAACTGTGATGCACTGATTACAGATTTAACAATAAATTATAGGTAATTACTACTAATGTATTTCATGCTCATCTCTTATTCAATTCTTATCCAAAAGACAGTTCTTGGCCTAGTTTCAGTTTTAAATAATCTACTAAATTCAAATCCAGTGTGGACGTGTTCAATGGTGCCTCTAATTACGGTACATGTTTTCAGAATATTTTTAAAGATAAATTTGATACGTGGATTAAAAATTGTCATTTAAAGAAATACTTTAAATTTCTTTAATGCTTTAAATACTTTACTAAAAACTGCTGAAAATTTATTCAGGCCATCTAAGATGTAGATGAGTAGCTAGATGAGTCTTCTATCCATAATATTGCTTTCTTTAGTGAAATAAACGTCATCTCTGAATCAGGAGAGAACTAAGCACAGATCAAGCGCCATTTACAAATGGTCCAAAAGAGTTATATGTTGGTTGATTTTGATGTCAAAGAACAGTGAATGGACTTTTTCACTGAAGGAAGCATTAAGATTATGGACTTGTATTTTGGCCAAAAGCAACCGTTTGAAGTTAATAATGCCTTAATGATGGATGTGCTTCTTACCAGCATGCAGCTTTTTCTTCACAAGACATTAATTGATGGACTGGAGTAATGTGGATTATTTGTGGATTATTGTGATGTTTCTATCAGCTGTTTGGACGGCACCCATTCACTGTAGAGGACCCATTGGTGGGCAAGTGAAGTAATGCTAAATTTCTCCAAATCTGTTCTGATGAAGAAACAAACTCATCTACATCTTGGATGGCCTGAAGGTGAATTATTCCTTTAACCAAAAGCAGCGCAAAGACGTACACCCGTATAACTGGTTCGATATAGCAGGAGTCTAAACTCAAACTACTTGCCAGTATATATTGACTAAAATAAATAGCACTGAATTTAAAATGACTATTTTTCAGTTGTACAGGCAAATTATAAAGAGGCTGTGCTGTAGGTGATTCCCGCCAACTTAATCAAAAGCATGCATCACAAATCCAGTGTTGACAGACCTAAATTATCTATTTTTGTCATGTCTGGTGAGATGTGTGTAACTTTTTAGACAGATGCAGCCATACATGCTGTTATTGTATGTATGTACGTACAGTATGTACATATGTAATTAAAATAAATAAATAAAGGGAAAAACAATATTACCTCAATTATGGCAAGTGACCAGGTCTTTCAACACCCCAGATATATAACATTTGAGTGCTTAGAGAGAAAAGGGTTCATTCAAAGTAGGTTGTAGCAGAATAACAGAGCTCAAAGATAGCAACATGTAGACATAAACATCTGCTCAGGCGGAGGAGTGTGAGAGTTCAACACAACACCTGCTCTGTTGAAACATGAATCATCAGATGGCAGTGTGGAAAACTTGAGATGCAAAGACTCTTCTGCTTTGATAGGGTTTATCATCACACCACATACATATATTATTATTACATATATAACACATGCAGCCTGTATATCAGTCCATCCATCCAATGCTGCCTATTCCACCTGTCTTATGTAGGTTCACGAGGATGCTGGAGCCCGAAGGAAAGGAAATATCATGGAAGGATAGCCAGTCAGACTACATATATGTGCACAGTTTAGAACAGAATAGACTCCTAAATACAAAAGACAGACAGACAGACAGACAGACAGACAGACAGACAGACAGACAGACAGACAGATAGATAGATAGATAGATAGATAGATAGATAGATAGATAGATAGATAGATAGATAGATAGAAGTTGAAATATAAAATACTACTGAATTATTAAGACAGCACCCAAATACAATATTCAGAAATAATGTAAAAAGCAAGAGTGCATGTAGACATGTTTGTTTTCCTGTTTTCAGTAACTTTATATTGGTAATCCTTGGCAGCACAGGAGCTAATCCTTTCCTGCAATCTCATCCAATCTGGTGAACTCAGCCAGCTTTATCTTCCCTTCTTATTGTAATGATAATAATAACCAGCCACTGTCCTTTCATCTTTCTCTCCATTACTAATGTATCCTCTGCCTTTTGCAGGATCAGAAAAGCAGAGTGCCTTTTTGGCTTTGCTTAATGTAATCCCACAGAAAATTCATTTTAAATACGAGCTCAAAATCTTTAAGTAGGTGGTCTTAGGTCCAGTACCACATGTTTTCAATAAAACCTTGGCCTTTCATTTGCTCCATTTACTGATAGTTAATGCAATGTCAAAATGCTGCATAAACATCTATAATACGTGGAGTTGCTCATCTGGTGCAGAATCCAACGGAAGTGTACAGTAGTTTTTGGATTTTTTTTGGGGGGGGGGGGGTTATGATGTTATATTATAACTGTAAATAAATAAATAAACAACCATCTAATTAGAATATACAGAAACCGTTCAGTGGGTGTGAATGGAGAAAGATGCCTTTTGCAACAGATGATGTAGTAATGATCTTCACCAGCAGGTTCTAACTAAACCATTCAACCAGCCAAATCTTGACCTATTGAAACAGATAATTTTATGCTAAATCCCCTTCAAAAAAATGGCCTGAAGATGCAATTAAGCCTATTTAGTTTTCCCCCATTAATCATTTGTTTTAGGGAAGCTTTGCTTGTTTTCATCTTAAAAAAATCAGAATATTTTGCTTCGTTTGAGCATGAATTAATACATTAGATCTGGCTCAGTGATCATTTTTAAGCTTTATGCTTATTCCGATGTTAATTGACTTGTCTTTTTTCAAGCTCTGGGAATGATTTCTCTTTGGAGCTTTCCAAAACCACTTCCGTCTAGTTTGTAATGTCACACATTAAATTCCTCGGCACATTAAGCCCTTTTTTCTCCATTAAGGAGACTCGGTTATCAGTTTCATCGAGGATTTTATTGCATAAATGTATGAAAGATCCTTGCATTTGGATTCATCCTGTTCTTATCTCTACCCAGAACCCCCCTTCCTTTCCCCTATAAGTGAGCCTTCTTTGCTGGTGGAAAGGTCAGGCCTCAGCTAGGCGATGACCCGTAAGAAGAGCTTTCATTAGAAATCAATTGCTGGGACCTTTTCGTGGGGAGCAGTTTCGAGCAGGACACTCATAAAATGCTCAGAGAGAGAGAGAGGAGAGAGAGAGAGAGAGAGAGAGAGAGAGAGAGAGAGAGAGAGAGAGAAAGAGAGAGAGAGAGAGAGAGAGAGCTGGCCTGAGGGTATCTCAAACACGAGGAAATATTGAGCAAATATGTGTTTAATCTGTTCATCCCACTACTTCTGAAGTGCTAAAACACACCCACACGTACACCGTCATACACTCATACTGTAATTCTCTTCAAGCTCTTGGTGGCTTTTTAGGTTTTGGATTTTGTGCCACATTCAGGGGTGTATTTAACACCCTGTGGAGTGAGTTACAGTTTTTATGTATGTGGATGGGTAAAAAAGATTACCAGAGAAAAAAATAGCAGAATTTAACCACACTCAACAGAATTTTATGCATTTCTTTGTCATGTGTTTATATGACTCGTCTGCCACCGAGGTAGAAGCCTCTGCACTGTATTTAAAATGTTCAGAATGTTTAAAATTTCAAATGGGAGATTGCCAGTACAAAGGAGTGGCAGATTTACATTTCCTAAACAGTGCTGTCAGAATTATTCTGTGTGTTTCTTGAAGAGAAGAGGATCATTTGTTTCAGCAGCTTTACTAAATGGCCCATTTGATAGACCATAGGGCATTTGATAGGATGCCTGTTTTTGTTGTTGTTGTAGTTGTTGTTTTTAACATATATTCAATAAACACACAGAGACTAAGAAACTAAGAAAGTAAAGCCCAAATAAGATTCAGCGTTTTTAATGTATAATAATGGAAATTATGTATTATGAATAATAATAACAATAATAATAATAATAATAATAATAATAATAATAATAATAATAATAATAATAATAATATATTACTAATAGTACATTACTGATAATAAATAATAAAAATAAATGTTAATAAAACAATTTATGTTAAAATCATGATGTTATGTTAATTTATTATAAGATGAAAAAGAATAGGGTATTATCATTATCCTACATTTGAATTATTCATAAATTATTAATATAATTATTTATATAATAAAATATACAATTTATATAGTAATGTCAAACACAAACAAATACACAAAATAACTCAAAATAATAATGATGTATTATAAATAATAATAATAATAATAATAATAATAATGTTTATGACAAAGAAGAAGAAGAAGATGATGATGATGATGATGATGATGATGATGATGGTTATATCGTAACCTTATAGAGGACAAGCGGTTCGGACATTAAATTGTTGGATGGGTATATTACTCTTTGTTTATTTTAATGCATGCATGATGATGATGATGATGATGTTTAATATAGTGATTATTATTATTATTATTATTATTATTATTATTATTATTATTATTAAGCATTAGTATCACCATCATTATCATTATATAATATTACATTAAAATCAATAGTATAATATTAATTAATTAATTAATTAATTAATTAATAATTAATTAATTAATTAATTAACTGCTTAATGTCACATAATCATAGTGTGTTCCTGTTTTCACAGTTTATCAGGTTATTTTCCAGAACAAAAGAAAAAAATGAGCAGGAGAAAGATAAGGACGATGTGTATATTCATGCATTTCTCTTTACCATTACAAATCCTCAGCTAGATATAAGTATCCAGATTTGAAAATGCTTGTACCAAGTCCAGGTCAAAAGTGCATTCGAGTATATAAACTTACGCAAACCGACTCTCTCTTTCTCGTAAATGAAAGCAGTTTGCTCATTAACTACTGAACACAAACATCTTCAGTAGCCCCTTTGTTATTGTTCCCCACCATGCCACACTGCAATTACTGCAGGCAGTTTGTGATATTACAGCCCTGATTATAACTGCTATTCCACTTGTGCAAGAGCCTCTCGTCATAATGGAGCGTCCAGCAAAACAGCTCAGCCAATTAGGTTTCATTTAGTCCCTTATTGCAAATGTCACATCAAGAGCGATTGACCCTAGGTCTGCACCCCCCTCCACTCTGCCTCATACAAAACTAGTCTTGGCACAGCCTAATACTTCTGATGCTCATACGGATACCGCAACAGTTTCCAAGGGCAACTAGGCCAGTACTGCCTGTCTGATCTGGTTAATGTGGCTGTAATCAAATGAGGGAAATGGCTCTTATGCAGGTCAATTATGTATCTGCCGCCCTGCTGAGGAGACGTGGCCTGAGTGGTAACAGGGGCTCGGAGGGGCCAACAGGGACACCATCCTCCCACACGTTCTCTCTTCCTGCTGTGTATCAATATTCAGGCCGGGCAGGAGCAACGACAGGACAGAATGTAGTTGGCTGTCATTCAGTGCTGCTCCCTCTCCTGGATTTCTTTTCATTATCATCTTCCTGCTACTCAGACTTTAATAAACACCCATGATGATTCCTTCTATGGTTCATATATATTGTCTTGCACTTGAGTTTTATGAATTCCAGGTCTCGCCAAAGTCCATAGTACTGTATACAGAAGCCCAGCACATGGATTGCCCTGTACACCATAGGTTAATAATTACATATTGATTATATTATATTATATTATTATAAAAAGATGGTGATAGCCATGCTTAAAAATTACCAAGAGACTATTGTGGGTAATATGATGATGATAATGTATGATGATGATGGTGATGATCAGAGGCATCATGCCTATTTAAGCCAAGTGGATTTTGAATGCAGCTTCCAAAAGACAAAAAATAGCCGAATAATATAGATTTTTGAGCCAAGTGGACTTTGAATGCAGCTTCCAAAAGACAAAAAGTAGCCAAATAATATTTTTTTATATTTCATACAATCACACTGGCGTTATTAGAACGTGGAGTGTGGCACAGCATCGGCTGTTAAATTCTAATCAGCGTTCTAAAAGTGTTTTTACAGCTGCACATTGTAACCAATCACACACGATTATGTTGAGTTTATGAATGCAATGACCAATCAGAGGCGTTCCGATGAGTCATCGTGGAAAGGTTTTGTTCAGTGCACGCATTCGCTGAAGGAATTCTGCTCTCTGATGATTCTCTCATCAGAAAAAAATTGTGCAGTGCAGGTGTACATACGATGTAAGTAGATGTAGCCTAAATAATTTATTTCAAAGTGTAAACAGCTTCAGTGATTATATTGAGAGTTTTTGAGAGTGCTTGAAATGTTCTTTGATAATGTAAATGTTCTTTGCTTTCTGTACAATGAAAGAGGTATGATTAGTAAATTGCAATGTTTCTATTATATTCACATTAAATACAAAGTCAGTTGTATTAAAAATATGTTATGGCATGACACCCATATCTGGTAGCTACTTAAGTAAAATTATGGTTTTTTTTTGTTTGGTTTTTTTTTTTTTTTTTGTATGCATAGTTAGTTAATAGATTACACTATTAGGGTACTTTGCCCATCGCCCATTATCAACTAACATAATATATAAAGGTGCAAAATGCATCTACTTACACATATTTGAGAATCAAGATATTTCATGTTATAGTTAACACGTTGGGAATATTTCGAATATAAAGGGAAAAATAAATAAAACATAAGCCTATATCAGTTATACGCGTGCCCCCTCAAAATAAAACAGTGCATGACGCCCCTGATGATGATGATATTATTATTATTACTATTATTATTATTATTATTATTATTATTATTATTATTATTATTATTATTATTATTACTGCTCTTTTATGTATATATTCATAGTTTGTTTGTGTTTAACCACATTCCAGATTATGTGGCTATTTTCATGGCGAGAAATAGACTATTATGGCTAAATTATACCATGTATGTATAATTTAGTTTAGCTAAAAACTCCAAAACTGTATTTGGCTAAACTCTGTTAAAAAAATCACTTCAAAAGAGTTAACTGAATAAAAAAAAATAATACAATTCTCAATGAGTTAAAACCAGCACAATCTAATAAAACATGCTTAATGGATAAAGGGATTTGGCAGAGAGAGCATGTTGGAGGATCTTCCCCTAGTAATAAAAACTTGTATGTATTTATAGTAATATATTATATAAATTACACTTATATTTAAGAATATATTTTAACATATTGTTATAAGACTTTGTCTATTTAAATATAGTATTGTAATAATGATTAAATACATAATACTGGGATACTGGGGAGAATACTGGGGTAATAGGATGATGTATTGTGATTAAGATGATGATAGATTGTTGTATTATTAATGTTTAATAATTGTTGTTGTATTATTAATGCTATTTTAATGCATTATTATGAAAACAATTGAGATAATGAAAATATTCATACATTAAAATTAAATAAAAAGTAACATTAACATAATAATAATAATAATAATAATAATAATAATACTAGATGAATTATGTGCAAAGAGTCATATTAGTGTATTAATTTTTTTCACAGCCTACATTTTTTTTACCCCAGCATACGTAAAAAGAAAGAAAGAAAGAAAGAAAGAAAGAAAGAAAGAAAGAAAGAAAGAAAGAAGGAAAGAAAGAAAGAAAGAAAGAAAAAGAAAGAAGAGTAGTTTTATATTTTGCAGGTGTCACCAAAGACCATGTTCACCACCACACCACAGGTATATATTTAGCCAGAGAGTTTTGTAGGATTTAAACATGCAAGATGTTTATTTACGTGAAGAGGTGCAAATTAAATTAAGTTTTCATTTTTGAGAATGTTTAAGATGCTATCTTCTCCTTATTGACATCAGTGAATCACCATCACTGAACGCTGCAATGAATTTAATCACACAAACCTTTAAGTCAATTACCGTCATGTCATTTCTGAATACACAAGAAGTCAATTAGCAAATGATGGTGTTTAACAACAGTTACTGTTGTATGAACACATTTTAAAGCATGCCAGTTAAAAAGGGCCCCATGACACCTTTCACTACAAAAGCTGGAGCTGTTTTTGCAAACATTTTATGTCAATCCACTGATATTTTCCACTCTTTCTTCTTGTTCTCATTGCATAAGTCCCACTGTGATACCTGCTGGTAATCCACTGGGGCATCGGCTAATGATGCCGAAAGCTGACAGAAGTCTGGATATCGTCTGATCTGGCTAAGGATTTGGCAATGAAGCGTGTTTTGGCAGATGAGGTTTTTTTTTTGTGATGTAGCCAGGGGGCAAGACGTCTTCCACTTGGCTATAAAGTGCTTTGGGAGAACAGAAAGCCCCCACATGAAAACAAATTAGTGTCACCTTCATCCTCCTGACCTGTCGTTCCAAATAGACCAACACATTTTTAGTCAGCTGAGAAGATTTGCCTGTGCTTCATGCAGCGCTCCCAACTGGCTTCTCTCACAATCATTACACAGTTAGCGATTTCCAGAAGCACATGTTAGCATGCGCAGCGAGCATGCCGGAACCCTGGGGAAAGCTTTTAGGACTAATGTGACAGCGTTGCTCTGATGTCCTACAGGTAAAGTGACATTCATCATCCTGCCTTGAGACTGGGTGTCCCCAAAGTGCTCGCTCAGGAAAAAGATTGAGCTTCTGTTTTTCATGGAAGATCATTTCATAGCCCTTAGCCCTCTGGCTCTAGGGACAGTATTAGAAGTGTGTCTGGAGAAGTCACTCTATATGTTGATATAAGAGCGGAGGGTCAGGGAAAAGGAAGAGTCTGTTAGGACAGGAAGTGCCAACAGTTCTGCATCGATCCGTTTGGCCTCGGAGGGCGAGACATGTTTGGTCAGCAGGAACACTCTATCATTCATCCATGAGGCCACATATAGAACGTCAATGGCATTAGTGGCCTCATAAAACAAAACACGACATTTGATCTTACATAATATATATACATATTTTGTTACGGGTGCTGTGCTAGTAAAAGCGCACGACACGGGAGTGTTCAAAATAACAGTCTTTTAATTATAATCCACAGAGAGAACAGACGGATTCCAGGAGTAAGGTGTAGCACAACACATAGATACAAACGCAAATCAAACGATAGCAGACAAAGGACCAGGGGAAAACACAGGACTTAAGTACTAGAAACGTAATTAGGTAGAACTGAAACAGGTGTGGAGCTAATCAAAAACCATGGAAACAAACAAGGGAACACAGGCAAACTGGAATACAGAGAAACTAAATACAACAGAAATGTAACATTTCGCCCCCTCCCGGAATGGCGCGTCCTCGTGCCGACAAAAGCAGTCCAACAAAGGAGGGAAGGTGGGGGTTCAGGAGGTGGGCGTGGATCAGTTGAGGGGCAGGCAACGGGAAAGGGGCACACTTCATAGAGCCTGGGTGGAGTAGATGGAGGACGGAGCCAGGGAGGAGCCCGGAGCAGGAGGAGCCAAGTGGGGAACCAGAGTCCAGCCAGGAAGACGGCCCACAGAGGAGTCGCTGGAGGGAGGAGCCATGGTGGAGTTCGGGCAGGCGACACCAGGGGGCCGACTGATGGAGATGACGCCGGTGGAGTAGGAGCCCAGGTTGGAGCAGAGCAGCCGCAGAGCCAGGGTGACATCGAGGATCCGGAGGGCCTAGACAGAGCCAGCGGCTCAGGCGACTGAGACGAAGGCGGGGATCCGGAATGCCGCGGTGGATTCGGAGTGACAGAGGACAAAGGTGGAGCCGGAGCGAGGGATGAGCCTAACGGAGCCAGAGGGACAGAGGGATGAGGCGGAGCTGGAAGAGTGGAGTCCCGGGAGTAGGCAGGGGGATGACTGACCAAGGCGGAGCCGGAGGGATGAGGGAGCCCGGTGAAGCTGGTGGAATGATGGGCCACGGTGGAGACGAGGCAGCCAGGAGCCAAGGTGGAGCCGATGGGTCGGAGGGCCGAGGTGGAGTCCGGGTCTCGAAGGCTGGAGGCGGAAACTGGGGATCCTTCAACCCCGAAGTAGCTGGTGACAGGAAGTCCCAAAGCACAACCGACCCACCAGACATGGCGTGCTGAGGGTGAGCTGAGGGGCTTTCCTGAAGCAGCCGAGACAGGGATGATGGACTGGCTGGCTGATACAGAGGAGGAGGGAGTGGGAGGCTGGGTGGGAACCTCCTAGAGATATTCATTGAGGAGCTGGCTGAGGAAGGAGTACTGTGCGGAACCAGCAGGGGCTCTGGAGAGCTGGATGGAATCAGCAGGGGCTCTGGAGAGCTGGACAGAACCAGCGGGAAAGGGAGAAGCCAGAATTCCTCATTCAAACTGTCCAATAGTTCAGAGTTCAGTAACAGCTCACCCTCAGTGGTGGGAGTGTGGGCGGGGTTATCCTTCATTCCCTCGAACTCCACTATTATTCCCATGACGCACGGTGTTGCCGACTCACATACCTGGTCGGTCACGTTCCTGAGCCCTAGCTCCGGGGCGATGAGAGGCTCTGTCACTTTAAATGGTGTTGGCTCTTTAATTGCGGCCGGCTCGGGCTCTGCGGCAGGCACTGGCGAATATTCCGTGCAGCGAGATGGTGAGGGCTGGCTGGGCTCTGGATCGGGAGTGGGGCTGGAGTTGTCCTCGGCAGGGCAGACGGAGAAAAACAGTCCATTATTCTCCAGCACCCACTCCACACAAGCGGCGAAATTCTCCTTTGAACCGTCCGCTGGCAGGCGTGCCTTACACCGCTCGCTCAGGCTGGTGATGTAGAAAACACAGAGCGAGCAGTCCGGGAAGATCGATAAAGTCCCTGGTGTGGTCTTCCAGTGGACGGTCCTGCTGCTCCAGGCACAGCAGCTGGACTGCAGGCAGGTCCATAGTGGGAGAGGGATGAGAGAAACAAAAACAAACAAAAGAAAAACGCCGCTAAATATACTCAGCTTTGAGGGTCTGCTATTCTGTTACGGGTGCTGTGCTAGTAAAAGCGCATGACACGGGAGTATTCAAAATAACAGTCTTTTAATTATAATCCACAGAGAGAACAGACGGATTCCAGGAGTAAGGTGTAGCACAACACATAGATACAAACGTAAATCAAACGATAGCAGACAAAGGACCAGGGGAGAACACAGGACTTAAGTACTAGAAATGTAATTAGGTAGAACTGAAACAGGTGTGGAGCTAATCAAAAACCATGGAAACAAACAAGGCAAAACAGGCAAACTGGAACACAGAGAAACCAAATACAACAGAAACGTAACATATATATATATATATATATATATATATATATATATATATATATATATATATACACACACACACATATACATTTACAGAGGGAATAAATGGAATGATCTATCTATCTATACTGTAAATATATATATATATATATATATATATATATATATATATATATATTGTGAATATGTACTGCATATATAATTAATATTTTTAGGAAGTTACTTTGTTGGCAGCAAGTCATTGTCATTATGAGTAAGTCAGTGAATCATAAAGAGTGAAGAGATTTGTTCAAAATGCTGGTTCATTCAACAATGAAAAAGTCTTTATGAGTGAGTCATTGAATCATTCACTCAACCAGTTCCTTTAAAATTAATTTAAATAAAAATTAAAATAAAAACACTACTGCATGTTGCTCAGCGATGCACAGCAATTCTGTTACTAAAAATAAATAAATAAATAACGCTAAAAAAAGACAAAACAAATCATAAAGCAATCTCATTCTATGTATTTTAATTAATTTATGAATACAACATTTAAATTGTTATGCTGATGTCATTTGTAATAATTAATTTGTAATAATATTATTTGTAATAATTTATTGAATGGTATTTTTTTTTTAACAACATTTCTTTTGTAGAATAATTGAACCTGACATTTTCATTTTAGTGGGAGGACTTGTGCTGTGGCTAATGCAATAAAAAGGTCTGGAGAAAATATTATTTGGTTTTGTTTCGTGGGTCAAAATCCGACATGAATAGAAATTAGGTTAATGTGCTCAGGCAGTAAATATGTCTTCACATCTTCTTGCATCATGCCTACTAATGTGGATCACAGCCAGACATGTATTTGTCTTTGAAGAGTTTTTGCTCAGCTGGTTCAAGTGTTTCATCATTTTCATTCTGCCGCCTCTGACTCGGACGAGGCACTTTTGATTCTCGAAGGGAAGCCGAGTCTAAAAGAAGCACCAAACAACAATTCTGTTCTGCAATGGATCATTTACGAATGCAGATTTAATAGCGAGTCACGGCTATTTAGCATAATGCCATTCGACTTCCATCAGGCTGATCCACGAAGATACAGTATACCAGCTTGTCATTAAATGTGATCGCTCCCTGTGCGCTATTTCATCTCCATGTAAACAATATAATGATATCAGACAGCTATGACCATATTCGATTGCAAATGAACACTGATTTCATAGCCAAACGAATCGCAGGCTACAAGCTAACGAGACTTTATTGTTTAATTACTGTTTGATTGACACATAATCAGCCGTTACGCAGAAATTTCTCCATAAAACCAGTTTTCAAACAATACAAAGCAGAAGATTTGGAAATATTACCTGAGCCATTGTTAAGCCCCCTCTCTTACTCAGCTTTCATTAGCATAGCTACACTGCGCCATGCTACGTTCTAAATGGGAGATTAGGGAGGCTGCTGAAGGGGATATAAGGGAACAGAACTGTAATGAGTGTTAACCATGTTGGCTGCCGGGTCTTATTGAATAAATAAATAAGAAGATTAGGGACTGCTTAAATATCTTTGTGCACCTGTGTGCCGTACTTCCTGAGCACCTCATAAAGCAACAGCCCTGCTAATAAATGAGCAGCTCTTTTACAGGTAATGTTTCTTCTTTCACCTCATTCGCATTTAAATATTCCCTTTATTCCAGCTCATATTCACAAATGGCTCTCTAATGTCTTTCTCGGCAAATTTAGCATAGTTTTAAGTCACAAAATGTCCTTGTGGTCAGAACAATTGCATTTGCCCATATGAAACTGGCCCTTATTGTTAAACTAATGGCACCATTTGCTCTCATACAGTAAGTGTGATGGTTTATGTCAATGCAGAGGTCGCAGGGTTTTCTTTTTTTTTTTTTTTTATTATTATTAGGTCAATACTACAACAGTGCTAGCACAGTCAGGATAAAAACAACAAATGTACTGTGCAATTTGACAATATTTAATATTTTGTTTTACATTTTGCAGGAAACCCACATTGCATTTTAAGGTATTACATTGCATACTCAAGAAACCGAACCCATGACCTTTGCTTTGCCTATACTAGTGCCATGCTTTAATGTCTGAGCTACAGAAATGTTTTGTGCCTCATATTGTAATTCTGTGTTGTCTTATAGTTTGTCAAAAATGAAAAAAAAAAAAAAAAAAACTGCACATGCCACAAACTCAAATAGGGCTCAGGTGCAAGACAAAAAAGTCAAACTAAAGTGAAAAACAAACGTGATGTCCACACACTGATATAACTACTCCATAAAATTATTTTAATTGCAACGTTTCGACCAGCTGACGAAAAGACCTGATGGTCAAAACGTTGCAATTAAAATAATTTTATGGAGCAGTTATATCATTGTGCGGACATCACATTTTGTTCTCTTCTTATAGTTTGTGTAATTGTTGCTAAGTAATGTTTATTTAAAATTTGAACGAATTACAAAATTACAAAATAAATGCATGCTTAGCCTTTTTAAAAGCTTTAAACTATGGAAGCCTGTTTCTGCCCCAGAATAAAATAAAAAAATTAAAAATTAAATAAATGTAAATGTGATATTTTAACTCATCTTTTTCCTTGCAATTCTGAGAGATATTGCAAGATAGAAACTCAGATTTGCGAGATGTAAACTGAGAGATAAGTTTTTATTCTTGCAAATCTTGCAGTTTTGCATTTATATCTAACGATTCCAATTTTTCTCTGAATTCTAAATTTACATCAGATTTTTTTCAGCCAAAGAAAAATAAATAAATAAATAAATAAATGTAATTGTGGCTTTTTATCTTGCAATTTTTACTTCTTTTCTCAGAATTGTGAGATTAAAAACAGTCTCAAATACTTCTTTATTTTTGTATTCCTTGCGGTAGTGGGCTTCCTCAGACATGTTATTAAAATATAGTCATAACAAAAGAGTATTGATGTGCAGCAAATAAATAAATAAATAAATAAATATTAAAACTGTACCAGTTATTTATCAGTGTCCTCCGGTGATGTAATCTCAAAATGGTCCGTGGTAATAAACAGGCACGTTGATGTTAATTAAAAGTTGACTTGTAAAAAATGTTCACTCTCTTAGATTGCATCAGTGATAAATATCTGCAAACCATAATTACCTTAGTTCACTTTTTGAACAAGAAATTAATGAAAGTTTGGATTTGGCCTTTGGTTGTGGGACTGAGTCCAAAGTACCCAGTAAAACATTATACTGCCACCCACTGATTGTATTAAAATGCAATAAAGCGCGATCTAAGTGAAGCTGAAATAAATAATAATAATACCAAAATAGTTTTGCCATCTGCGTTAATTGTCTCAGGAGCATAAAGCACACTGAAGCACCAAATTAACTATGAAAACCTTTGACTATGCCACAGTATTCTGAACTTTTAATAAGGCATAGTATATTCCCTCATTACCATGAAAATTCATTAGCCTTTTGGATATTTTAAGTATTTTATCCTTTATTTAATGCATACCGAATTAGTTTGAAAAGTTTCACTGAAAATCTTGTTAAGTATCAAAAAGGCATCTGAGTAAGTATTGTATGTGTCAGTATTGCCCTTACATGGGTGTGATCTGATAGTCTGATGTCTGCTGGTGAGTAGAGTGTACCGTGGGAGTGTTTTTCCCCTCTCATGGCCTCCTGCTGTGAGGATTGTCTGTTTGACTAGAGAATCCCGGCATTTCTCTCTCCTGAGCTTACACGAGCTGCTCCGTTCCATTCAAAGCTCATTTTCTGCATTCATTTCATGGTCGTGCTCCTGTCAAAGCTTGGATTTCTTGGATGAATCCATTCAGTTCTACCCAGGTTTACCAAGCTTAGAGAAATTTCTACATGCTATGACTTGCCTATGTGTATGAATGTTTGTCTGCGTGTGTATGTGTGTCCTGAAATTACTGTATACAGGATTCATTAAGCAGATGATTTTTTACAGATGCTAGGGCTTTCACTGCATCACTATTCATCTCAGTTTTCTGCTGTAACCTTAATGGCATATGTGTTGTAAGTCTAGAAGGTTAGGAAATAGCATGTTTAATATCATTGTACTTCTGAAAATGTATCTTTTTTGTGTATCCACGACCTCAACCCAGACAGAGAGATGAGGTCACGACCAAGGGCCAATTTACTCTTTGGTTAGACCTTTAATGCTTCCTGCACTTTCTTTCAATCCTACTTGGTGTTTTGAACTGTATTTTAAAATTATGTATGTTGTATAGAAATGAATAGTGAAGCAAAGCATCCATTTTCCCAAAGGGGAAAAATCAAAAGAGAAAAATGGTAATACAAAATGTGTGGTTTTATGTATTCTGAGGTCAAGATGAGGTGTCATCCATTATCCTCTTTCACTTTTTCTCATCCTCTGTCTCATTCTATCATGCATTTGATTAAGACAGAGCTCTTGCAGGAGGCTTATGGAAGGATTAGGCTGTTAAAATACTACTTTATTCTATAATGTTATGTTTTGAATACGTCTGTTCTCTTGCTCTGTCAGTGTATGATTTCGTAAATGTGACATTGCTTCAGAAAGTTAATAGAGAATAAAAAGAGTCCTATAGATATTAGGAATTGTCTTCCTTATACACACATACACTCTGTATCAGACAAATATTATTTGAAAGCATGGAATTAGCTTTTATTCTTTTTAATCTGAAGACACACATCTTTAAAATAAGATAAAAATAAACAAATATTTTTCACACTTTTAAAACCCCTCCAAAAATGGTCACTGGCATATTTAATCTAATATACTGCAAATAAGAATACAGAGAAATATGCTGAAATAGGGTTCAGATGGTGTAATTGTGGTATCAAACAGCAGGATGTAATTCAGTTGAATTCAATTTCAAATCAAATCGTTGCAAAGCAGCTTTACAGAAAATTAAAGTTTCTACATTATATTTAGTAATGGCTTATCAGTGGTGACTATCTCAAGTTGGATGTAACTGGGAAATGATAGAGAAGTGTGATATAAATTAATAAATACATACATACATACTTTTACATTGAAGAAAAAAAAATCAAACAAACCTTGCTCTACAGAAAAATATATAGATTCTGATAAAACAGTGTTTTAATCATTGAACCCAACACTCATAAACATAAGATGCGTATACAGTTTGTGTACTGTGATGTGCTGTTATGTCATCTTCTACAGGTAAGGACTTGTGTCATGCTTAAAAGCAATTTGTGTTTTGAAAACCACATTTCCAGTGTTTCTAGAGCAGCATTTTTCCACCTTAGAAACACTGTTAAGTTATAAAGCATGCTCCCTGTTCCTGATGTAGAAAAGCTAGTTCATGCATTTGTGACCTCAAGAGAGGATTATTGTAATGCATTACTGACTGGATGGCCTGCAGTCTGCATAAACAAGCTTCAGTTGATTTAAAATGCATCAGTGACAGTTCCAGCAGGTCCAGAAATCTGATCATATCAGCTATACAGTCAGGGGCGAATTAAGGTGGTCAGGGGCCCATAGGCTGCTCTTTGTGTGAGGCCCCCCTTAATCATTATGCTTTAATGGAGAAATGTATTTAGTGCCATTCATGCTCCACACGCAAATAGTATGGTGAACTGGTAAACACACACACACTGAGCCAATCCTACAGTGTTTCCTCTACATTCCCAGCGCCCCACAGGATTTTCTGAGACTATGTGGTGGGTGCACATTGGTCCCTCTAAGGGGTTCCGGGGCTATGCCCCCCATAAGAAAATTTAGTTCATTTTAAATTTAAATACATAAATCTGGTGCATTTTGAGAGCAGAATCAAGTGACTAGATCAATGAAGAAATATTTGCTCTTGAAAACAATTTTCTGCTCCACTAGTAATTTATTGGTTGCATAGATGTGAATGTGATGGTAGGGCAAAATTTTCATTATATAAATTCTTATAAAAGCTACAAATGCTATTCTGTCAAGAGCAGGGAGATGCGTCTTTTGCTGTTTGATTATCATTAACACTGACACTTAACTCAAGAGACAAGACGAGACACGAGATTGGGTTCACAAGAACGAGATGAGGTTGAGATTTTTACACATTTTTAAAAAATTCCCAATGACCAAATACATGACTGTAGTCTGCAGGTGCATTTTGAATTGTTTTAACTAATCTCCTTGTAATAAATGTCATTTGTATTGTAACCTGAGTTAACTTCGTTTTATACATAAATTAAACCCTGAACATATTACAATGGCAAAAATGCCAACAAAATAAATAAATAAATAATTTTAAAAAATCCCTTTCTTTAATTACAATTATAATGACATCGGCATGTTTTGAATGCTTATCTTTTGAAGTATGCATGCACTTCTACTGTTTCCTAAAAATGTATGAATACCTATTGACTATGTTTTTCTTACAACCTCTCACAGTAGCTAGCAGTTTACGTAGACAGAATATTGAAACTTCAAGGTGATACAGACTAAAAGCACTGGGCTGATTTATAATTTAAAACAAATGCTCTCAAGTTCAAACAAAAGCAGTAAATAGATTTTAAACTAAATCAAATAAGCTATGCTCTAGTAGATGCTGATTAAAGTTTAATTTTGCCACAGTATCGACAATGATTTAATGAACAGGAGTACAGCAGATGTTAAAGGTTGACTTTTGTTCGTTAAATTAAATTGTGCAACCATTTCACTGGTGACATTTAGGGGAACAGAAACAAAGTGGCTTGGCGGATTACAACTAATATCCGTTTGCATTTAAAAATATATATAAATAATAATAAAAAAGCTGGTGATATTACAAATCTCTTTCTGTGCACCTCCTTACTGATGCTCTCCATTTCATAAATGGTTGAACTTTTCAGTGAAACCCTAGCGATCATGACTGATGTGGAGCTGTATTTTCATCTTTGCATTTTCATTGCTTTGCGCCGTAACATATTTTATTGTGCTGTTTACTTTGGGAGAGACTTTCTCCCATAGAAAAGTGTTAACCAGAATATCAAATCAAAGCACATGTGAATGAGACTGTCTGTCGCTTATGATCTTCCATCTAGTTTGTCATTTCCCTCATTCCTCTCTCACTTTCTATGTCTCTTTCTCTCTGCCTTTTCTCTCCAGACTGCTCAGTTACTGTCTGAGCTCTAAACATAGCTGATTGATCTGGCCCTGGGGGCCCGGGCTCCCAGCCTCCCTACGTGTGTCTCCATCTCTCACTCAACTTAAGCCTGCTGGTAGCTCAGCACTGGGAGTCATTGCTTATGAATCTCCGGCTCTACCAAAAGATCAGCTTTCACTCTCCATACCTGCCTCCCTGCCTACAAAAGGGAGGAGGAGGTAGAATAAATCAAAGCTCGCTAAGTCAGTGACACACACCATCCTGGCAACCATTCTCGACCTCCTTGATTTTATTAGCTCTCTCTATGAGGAGACCGGTATGGGAAAATTAACAGCGGCAAGAGAGTAAGTGTGGAAACCGGTGGCTGTGGGTTGAGAGAAGTAAAATATGATAAAAGTAAAAAAAACCTTTAGGTTATGGATGATGAGAGTGCAGTTTTAGACGTTTTAAATGTTTCACAGCTCACTAATGGGATGCTGGTGAGCAGCTTTATATATTGCATGTTTTATCATGAAACCGCATATCTCAAAAGCCATATAAGCCAATCAGTTTCGCTCAGTATGTTTGCAGTGCATTATTTATTTATTTTTTCTGTCTACAAAAGCCATTCATCTGCTTATTCAAATTAAACCCGTCTAATATCCAGACGAAGCATAAAAATGCACAGGTATCGATTTCCCGGGAAAGTTGACAAATGGAAGCTGTGGTGCGTGGTATCGCTTTTACTCACTGAAGGAGCGAGAGGACATTTGTCAAGCTCTGGTGAGGCTGCAAAACTGTGATAGTATGGAAGGGAACATGGCCATGGGGACAGTTCCTCTGGCTAATTAACACACACACACACACACACACACACACACACACCCCTTCACTGACATGTTGTTATCGTACGCCATTTCTAATCTGGACGGAAAAGAAGTTATCTCTGAAATTAATTACACCAATAACAGGAGCAGCCTGCAGGACCAATAAACAGGATAATTAGGAAAAGCAATCAAGCTCTTATTAGATTCCCAAGGAAAAGAAGACAAGACCGCTTGAGAGTTTGAATGCTGTAAAGAAGAACGTAACAAAAAAAGGAAACAGAAGAGAAAAACAGAGAAATTCAATAAAATTGCAGGGAACGTACAAGACAATTTGTGTCTTTTTTTAATTTCCTTTTCAGTCAGATTTGAGACAGTAGTAAACCTAGGCAATAAAATAGGAACTTTAATAAACTTAATTGCTGGAATTGGCATAAAATGACAGAATAATTCTACAATTTTGAATAATTAAACAATAATAATCATTTTCAAGAATTTTGCCTAAAAGAGAAAACAAACCACATGCAGGTTTCTTATTCAGCACCATGGACAGCAACACTTCGGTGGTCTGACTTCAGTACTACGGACAGGGACACACATGGTGCACCATCTGCAATGCAAACGAAATTCAGCATCATGGATAGGGACATTACAATGACTTCAGCTAATGCTAACCTGAAGCGGTTCACATCCTTTTTGACTTGGAGGTTCCCTGTAGTGTAACACTTTTTAAACATTTTTTTTATTTGTTTATTTTTTATTTATTTATTTATTTATTTTACAGAATCTGACTGATATGTTGATTCCAGAAAGTTTCATGAATGATGTATGTGCATCATTAAAACAATAGTTAAAATAAATTTTAGCATATTAATTTACACTTGAGTTAGATTATTTTAACTATTTATATTTTACAAATTTAAGTACTTGCTCACTAATGGATCATTCTGCAGTCAATGCATGCCGTGAGAGTTTAAACAGTTGGTAAAATCACCACAATTATCCACAGGTAATCCACACAACTCCAGTAGATTTTTGTAAGAAACAAATCCATCAAGCCATTTTTAACTTTAATCCATCGCTTCTGGGTAAAATATGAGCCCTTTATCCATAATAATGCTTTCTTCAGTAAAAAAAAAAAAAAAAAAAAAAAAAAAAATTGAATATATAATAATAATAATAATAATATATATAATATATATATATATATATATATATATATATATATATATATATATATATATATATATATATATATATATATGTACCTGTATATAAAGCATGAATTGCAATCAAAATTAATTCTAAACTAATATGTTGGTAGATTTTTTTTTTTTTTTTTTTTTTCTCTGGAGGAACAATTATTATGAATTATGGATTGTGGATTTTGGCCAGAAGTGATGGTTTAAAGTATCACAGTTGCATTTCACTTCACAAGACATTAAGTGATGAACCTGTGGATTACTTGTGGATTACTGTGATGGTTTATCCATTGGTGAGCAAGTGATTTAATGCTAAATTTATTCAAAACTATTCTAATGAAGAAATAAACCCGTTTACATTGTGTATGGCCTGAGGGTGAGCAAATCTTCATTTTTGGGTAAACTTTTTCTTTTAGACATTTGGCCCACTTGGAAGTTTTCTGAGGCCCCCTATTGGGCCCTGGAACTCTGGCTGAAAATCACTATCGTAGGCTTATTCACACAACACTTATCCTCTTATTTATTTAATAAAAAAACAAACAAACAAATGTTGCTTATGACTTAATTAACATATCAAGATGCTCATTCTGGGTCCATTTTTCATTATATTACTTATTGTAAAGAAGAGGCTTCTTTCATAGGCCCTAATAGAGTAATATAATATCATCTCCCCTTTCACTCCAGCAGTTCCTCAGTTATCTTGTATAAAACCTTTGAAACATTTGGACTAGATTTCACAGCCAGACTGCCCAGAGGGAGGAAATCATAACAAAGAAATACACCAATTTGAGTCAAACTGTTTTCAATTACACCCAGCACACTAGCGTGCATAGATATAGCTTTATGTGCTCATTGCCAATTACCAATCCCTGCCATACTAGGATGCAGAGTGAATGGGAACAGCTGGTGGTGAGGAGGACAAAACACACGCACACACTTTTACACTGCAAATGGAGTCACATTTGTATGCAGAGTATATTGATATCAGCATGACGTTACGTGGTCTCACACCAGGCTAGTGCTGGTAATATCAAACCCATGGTGGTACATAATGAGGATTAATATTACACCATACTCAGAGAGAAAGAGATGGATTGATGGGGAAAGGGAAAGAGGAGGGAGGTGTAAGCGAGTTAATAGCTGTTGTTCAGTTGTTGCTGTTGGCTTTTCAGCTGTTGCTGAGGAGAGAAACTCACACAAGATAATTCGCAACAATGCTTGTTTTCTGTCTTTTCATTCTATTCTCTTCCTTTCTTTTACTTTCTGGACTTTCAAGTGCTTCTGGTGGAATGATGCAAGTTATGCCAGTTAATGTGACAGCATTGCACTTAACTTTGAACAAACATGCATGAAAGAAAGTTTTACACTCAGTTTGGACTTTCCAAGCCTATCTGTGTAGATGAAGCCCTTCTCTTCATCTCTGGAACAAAAGCGTGCATGCAAAGACCGTCTCATTGTGATGTGATCACAAACATATTCTCATGATTCTTTCTGTCACTTAAATGAACAGTTAAAGGGCTGGTGACAGGTAGGCAGCTTTCAGCTACAGAATCAAACTTTTCAGAGCCATCAGGCGGACAAAAGGGTTCAGTAGCCATGCCGCCTTTTATGGATGCTTGTCTGTGGCGTGGGTTTCCTGTCTAGGCTTGTTTTTTAATGAGAAAGAAAGCATTTGGAGGATGATGGCTTTTTGAAAGTAAATGTAGGGAAGAAAGCATGTCGTTATTTGAATGAAAAGAGCTTCAAAGCAGTGAAAGCTTATCAAATACATCTTTGTGTTCTTTTGAGCCTTTTTATCTCTCTGATTTCAATTTGTGATGAATTGTGACAGGTTAAGAAAGATGTGTAGGGGACACATGCTCACTTGCACACACACACACGCACACAAATGTTATCATACAGCAATCATAGTAGACTAGTAAGATATCTTTGGTTGCACTCATTACTTTAATTTCCACTGCTTCTTTTGGTGTTTGAGAGATGTGGCTTACTTGATGAGATGTAGCGTCTGTCATATGAGCGCATAACCTTATATTGCCATATAATCATCTAAACACATTTAAACTATTACCTCATGCTTTTATGGGTCTCACATAACATCTCCTGACTCTGTGCTCTTGTAGCAATTTTCCACATCGTCCACCATCTCTAGCCCTTTTTACAGCTTCTATCTGTTTTTATCTTATTCTTTCTCTGAAAAGTTGATTATGCTTTCAAGCAGCCACCTGCTATAGAGGCTGCCTGCCAATGAACTCTCTGTTTCATACATGAGCATACATTGATGAACCCAAGGCTGGCCATATGTATTAGACAACATTACCAATATGGAAGCATGTACATGCACAAACACACACACAGTTGGAGTGCAGCCAATAGCTCGTAGCTATCAGACAGGGATGGGGTATAGTATGGAAGGCGGAGTCTGTCATTTTTTCCCCTCCCCCTTCAGAATCTCTATTGCATCCATTTATTATTATTATTTTTTTTGTTTGTTTGTTTTGGTGACACCCCACTCCTCAATCTGATTGTCTATTTATTTAGCCTATATTTAGAATGAAGGAAAAAAAGAGCATTACTTTTTCAGCATATTCTATCAGTTTTCATTGTTTTGTTGAATAATGTTACACTCAATGTATTAATGTAATGTAATTCTTTAAAAAATGTCAATTTTCAGTACACATTGTGTTAACAAACCATTTTTGTTACAAAATAATCAATAAAAAAATACTGCTTTACAGAAGCAATATGAAAAAAGGTAGGACACACAAAACAACAATCCTACCATTTACTCACACTTGTGTTGCTCCAAATCCGAATGTTTTCTTCCATGAAACACAAGGGATAAGATGTTGTTGACTGCAGCACAAAATCACCTTTACAGTAGTCCATATGATTCATGTGCTATAATCCAAATTTTTTGCTTTGTCTGAAAAACAAATCGAAATCTAGTTTAAAATCTCAAAATCCTGCCCTTGTTGCATTCAAATCTGGCACGCTCGAAAACATACACTGTAAAAAATGTGCCATAGAATTTACAGGATGTTACTGCCAAAAAAGTTGCCAATAAAATCTTGTTAAAAATGATTTTTCATTGCTGTAAAATGGATTACAGTATAATACTGCAAAGCAAATTACAGTTAATTGCTGTATGTGAAATACAGTAATTTGTAGTATTTTTACAGTAACATTGAATTAAACGAAGTTTATTTTACAACAATATTTTGTAATCTCACTGAAGTACAGTATTTACCTGGCAACAAACGTTGCCAATAAAATACTGTAAATATATTTTACAGCATTTTTTTTAGTAATTTCACAAAAGTACAGTATTTACCTGGCAACTAAAGCTGCCAATAAAATCCTGTAAATACCCCTAAATCCAAAACGATGTTTTAATAATTTAACAATGAAAATGCTGCAAAGAATAATTGTAACAGTAAACTGTAAACTTTAAAATACTGGTTTAAATGCATTATCATGAGCACTATCTTAATACATTTGCAAATGAATAAAAACCAAGTCAAAGATGTTGCAAAAAAAAATTATTAAAACTGGCAGAAAGACATTGCAAGGCTTTTACTAGTAAAAATAAAAATGTCAGTATTTCACAGTTAAAATATTATCATAAAAATAACATAGCATCACAAAATAACTACAAAATATATGTTATATCAGAAAAAAAAAAAAAAAGTCATATTCTGAGTAGAACATGAACTTTCTGTAAAAATGAAGGTCAATCAGAATTTGTATAATTTTGGTTAAAAAAGGATTAAAATAAAATGCAGGAGTCAACATTATACCGCAAATTCTGTTGTTTGAGCTTATGTTCTATTAAATTTAGAATATTCCTGCAAAAGACAATTTAATAAATACACACTGAAAGTCCATCAACTTTCTGAGATGAGCACTCACATGAGGGTTGTCCCTCTTCTCTGAGACCTTTCCACTTGTTTTGCCTCTATGTATCTGTCTTGTATCCAGTGAGTGTTGTGATTCCAACAAAACATCTGGACATAAAAAAGCAGAAGCTTTAGAATAAAATTCAGTATTGAATGAAACTAGCTCAATAAAATAAATGTAAAAATGCGACATATACAATACAATCACCATTTACCAGTACTTAAACTAAATAAGTAACCTTTTTCACAAATGAAATTACTCAAGTAAATCATGTTACCTTTGAAATAATTAAAGTGTGCAAAAGATGCCAGACTGAAGTTGTAATAAGACTGCAAATCTGAGGTATGAATTCACAACCATGTGACCCTCGAATAGGCCTAGTCAAAAGCCACTGAGTTCACCTGAAATGAATAAATATAAGCAATAATGTAACCTACAATGCAGTATTTCAATATAAAATGTAATCTAAAATACAAGTTTATCAAATGATTTACAACAGAATTAATAAGAATTAATACATTACCTAATAATCAGCTTCAGAGAGTCTTGAAGCATCAAACATTTCTCCACATCAGCTGCTATTCTTTTTTTCCGTGAGTTTGTGTGTGTCGTTAAGGTTATTTGTTTTGATGTTGAATGCAATAAAAACAGAATCAGTCGTTTCTATGTTTCCCTAGTGACTTTTTTTTTTTTTTTTTTTTCACTCAGGTTTTAATCAGGCTAATTTGTCCAATCGAGCATGTAAAATTAAAGATGTCTTTCACAAAAAAATTGTCCCGGACAAGCTTTAATATCAAGTACAACTACAGTGGCAATAGACATAATTTCTCATTTACATATAGTTTCGAATTATAGTAAGATGTCACGTCAATATGGGACAGTTGAACACATATGAACAAAGGAAATTTCACATATTTTGCTGTTCGTCAGTTATTTCGACAGAGAGTAGTTATGACAATCGTTCGTACTGGGGATTACGTTAAAAGCTGGGTAAACACTATTTTAAATGTTCTCAATAAGAAAATTAAACTGCCAAAATTAGAAAAATGCAGCATTTAGCCTAACTATGCTATGATAGCAATTCCCAGCTTACTGCACATACCAAGGCCGCTTGTCTAAATGTCGTGATAGCAGGCTATTGTGACATGATATTGCATATACATTAACTTAAATAAATATAAAAGGATATATTTCTTAAGTAAAATTAAGTGAACTTACCAGGAATTATGAATAAAGCCTCTAATCTTCAGTCGTTCTGGCACTGCTCCAGTCGGCTGGATTTCAGATTGGAAGGAAGCACAAGCAATCCCATAATGCCACACTACAGTAAGTTAGTGTAAAAACCAGGAGCTACAGTGACAACACCTGCTTCTTGTAAATTAATTACAGTTGACATGGAAATATACTGTTAACAACTGTAAAACTTTATTTGACCCATAATGAATTGCGATTTACAGCTACATCTTGTAAAATGTTTAAACAGTAATATTCTGTAAAATGTTGCTGTAGAAACTACAGCAATTTTTTACAGTGTAGGCTACGTCTGTTTACATAACCGCAACACCATATGTGACCCTGGACCACAAAACCAGTCTTAAGTCACACAGGTATATTTGTAGCAATAGCCAACAATACATTGTATGGGTCAAAATTATTGATTTTTTCTTTTATGCCAAAAATCATTAGAATATTAAGAAAAGATCATGTTGCATGAAGATATTTTGTAAATTTCCTACCGTAAATATATCATAACTTAATTTTTGATTATTAATATGCAATGCTGAGGACTTAATTTGGACAGTTTTAAAGGTGATTTTCTCAATATCTTTTTTTATGTTTTGTTTTGTTTTTTTTTTTCAAATAGTTGTATCTCGGCCAAATATTGTCCTATCCTAACATACCATACATCAATGGAAAGCTTATTTATTTATTAAATTGCCCCTTATGACTGCTTTTGTGGTGCAGGGTCACATATTAGGAGAAGAAGGTGGAGGAGAAAAAAAGTAAAGTGCCGTGGTCGATTTGAATGCATTTCTTCTTATTTTTTTTATTTTTTGGTGTGTTACATTCTACATGCATATTGCCACCTACTTTTGTTGTTTTGCAGTCATGGTTTATTTGTAATCAATTTCTTACTTGTTTTTGCTCTTTCTATTCTTTTACACATATACACATATCTACTGTATACATATATTCATACTTATATAATTATTTGATGCTCTATCCCATTCCATCTCTTCAAGTCCCACCTGGCACTGCGTGTTCAGCTCCTCCAGACTGAATGCGTGTTTGGTGTATATTTCATTTTTAGGTCTTCTACGTGTTACGAGTGATATGCAAGCACGCATGAAGTGACGTTTGTACTGTAATAAGAGCACGAACAGCCTGACAGATGTTTCCAAATTTATTAAACAGCATAGGAGGTTTGATTTCAGTTTAAGTAATAACTGGTAAGAGCTTCTTTTTATATAATTTTTCTTACAGTGTGTTTATAAAAGTTTAAATTAGATGGACATTTAATGCCATATGTTTTTATTTTATTATATTTATTTATTTATTTATTTATTTATTGGTGGTTTTCCTGTCTGCAAGTTCGGGAATGTTCTGAAATGCCAGTCGCCCCAACAACAAGTCTTTATTTCTAGCTATATTAGTTGAGACATGTGAAACCAGAAAAAAATTCTGTTTGTTTTGCTTCTGAACACCAATGTCAAATTTATGCATGGTGTGTGAACTTATCTATATATAAATATAACTATATAACTTGATTACCCTATCTTTATTAATTTTGCCATAATAACTGGCAACCTTTATATTGCTTATATGTTAATGTGTGTTTGCATGGAGGACATCTTGAGATTAAATCTGTGGCAAGCATCTGTGTTCACTCTTATCCAAATCCATATGAATGGATGTAAACACAACTGATGCTCCTGATCTCTACACTTTCATTCATTCATTCACAAGCAGTTCTCTCTGTCCATTAGATATTTACCAAAGCCTCCATATCGGTCTTAATTTTGCATGTGGCAGTCAACCCCAGGGTTGATGAATCTCTTTTTTTAAAAGTGAGCATTTTCCATCTCTTAGTCAGGAGCTTAATTAACACGGTCTCCATGGGGAGCGTGTGTGTTGAGCAGATGGCACAGGCTAGCTTAGGCGAGATGAAAAATGCTAATTTGTCAAATGCAGCTAAAACAACCTGATTGGAGATCTCATTAGGAGGCGGTTTGAACTCCCATCTGAAGACACATCTTGCCGGAACACACACCATCCTTCTCTCATCCGCCCTCTGCACTATTTTAATTCTACTTTACCTCAGCTCTTCCCACTCTGCTCTCTCTCTCAGCGCCCCCTGGGAGGAGGTGTCTGCTGTTTCCTCTGCTAAACATGTTGTATGATTATGATGGGATTATTCTGTACAGCACGTTTTGTGCTCTTATGTGAGGTCTGAAGAATGCATTTCTTTTTGCTTGCTAATGGTTTTAGTTTTTTTTAATTTTTTTTTTTTTTTTATCTGGTGTATGTTTTAATTATTAAAGGGCAAATTCCAGGTTAGAGACCCCAGTGAGTCGATTTATAGAAAAATAATGTAGGAACCAGATTCTCTTTAAAATATACTTTACAATACGCTATTAAGGCTTCTGGAGTCCTTTTTGTGAGAGAATTTTACTTCCGCATCTGAAAACCGCCAAAACCGGAACTTACATAACGAGAGGGAGAGCGGTCCATTTTAGCCATAGGAAAACAATGGATCGCAATGACAGTTTGGACGCTGTGGAAATTTTAAATGTTTATTTACACTCGTATGACGGACCACAGATAAAATTATGAGCCTGCTATGCGGCCAAGAGAGCAGAGACAGGCCAGGATTAGACAGAACAGCGGTCAGAGGAGACAAATTGAGTTGATGTGAGAGGAGAACAGGGCAGGTGTCTTGGTGAGAGACCAGTGTCAGCTTACAGATATTCACACGTTAGCTAATGTAATCAGGCAATAGCAAAGCTAGTATTGGTCATCTATGAGTATTTATACTTACCAGTAATGGAAACTAATAAGCGTTGATCAGGCGTGTCACACTCGTTAATATCCCACACTAACGTTACATGATATAGCGGTTTCTCATCACCGCAGGAGAGAGAGAAAGAGATAAACACATTTTTGTTTAATTATGTGCTTGTGTGGGAAAAGCGAGGCAATGGTCACAGCTGAGGAAAGTCAATGCTGCAGGGAGTTAGATACATACTTGCCTTAGTGGAGAATGTAACCCTCACACTTGATGTGCAGTATCTGACTCTGCTCCCAGGCTTTGAGGCTTGCTGTCTGAACCCATATGTGCTACAGATAGCCTATATGCACTTCAGACAGGAGCATGGACCTCTCAAGGCCAGAAGACACATGTATGTTTAGGGCAGAGATCATTTATTACTCGAAGCTAAATACTTGTATGTATAAGTACATAATAAATTAAAGACTTGAATATTAAAACCATCTGAATATTTTTTTTTTTTTTTTTTCAATTACAAGTTGCCTATATTTAGGTCACAACTACCTGTAAGTCACAATTTTTGATGCCATTGGTATAAGACAATCAATATTGACAGCATACAGACAAGCTGTCAGCTGGGCCTATGGTGTTCTGGGCAGCCCTTACCTGAATGTGTTGTGTCAGCCATTAGAAGACAGTTTACAGAGGAAGGAGGACTTTATAAAGGTTTTGAATGGCCCAATTTTGGTGACAGTCAATAAAAAATAATCACAATCACAAATTGTCTTACTGTATAAAAACTTGTTTATGAAGTTTACATCAGATATATTTCAAGCAGATGTGCTTTTATGGTTAATTCAATTCAGTTTTATTTATGCAGCACTAAATCATAACAAATATTATTTCATAGCACTGTTGATACCCAACTCAAAACACAACACTGCAACTGTTAATTACGTTTACATTTACATTTAGTAATTTAGCAGATTCTTTTATCCAAAGCGACTTACAAAGTAGAGACAATCAGATCAACGAGAGAGCAACAATATACAAGTGCTGTGACAAGTCTCAGTTAGTCTAGCACAGTGCACATAGCAAGGATTTTTTTTTTTAAATAAATAAATAAATTAGACCAAAATTAATAGAATATAGAATAGAATAGGTAAGTGCTAGTATTAATTGGTCAGGTGACGGCGAAAAAGATGTGTCTTTAGATGTTTTTTGAAAATGGCTAAAGACTCAGCTGCTCGGATTGAGATAGGCAGGTCGTTTCACCAGCTGAGGACAGTCCAGGAAAAGGTCCGTGAGAGTGATTTTGCGCCTCTTTGGGATGGCACCACAAGGCGTCGTTCACTAGCTGAACACAAGCTTCTGGAGGGCGCGTAGGTCTGAACTAGCGAGTTTAGGTATATTGGTGCAGCGCCAGTGGTTGTCTTGTAGGCAAGCATCAGTACCTTGAATTTGATGCGAGCGGCTATTGGCAACCAGTGCAAGCTGATGAAGAGAGGTGTGACGTCAACTTTCTTCGGCTCGTTGAAGACCACTCTGGCTGCTGCATTCCGGATCAGTTGCAGAGGTTTGATAGTACATGCAGGAAGGCCTGCGAAGACAGCATTACAGTAGTCCAGTCTGGAGAGAACAAGAGCTTGGACAAGGAGTTGTGCGGTCTGCTCTGTTAGGAAGGGCCTAATCTTCCGGATGTTGTATAAGGCAAACCTGCATGATCGGGCCGTTGTAGAAATATGGTCTGAGAAGCTTAACTGAACATCCATCACAACTCCAAGGTTCCTCGCTGTCCTGGAAGGAGTTATGGTTGACGAACCTAGCTGTATAGAGAGGTTGTGGTGAAGCGCTGGGTTAGCAGAGACCACGAGCAGTTCTGTCTTAGCAAGGTTGAGTTGAAGGTGATGAATCTTCATCCAGTCAGAAATGTCCATCAGACAGGCTGCAATGCAAACAGCTACTGTCGGATCATCTGGTTGGAATGAGAAGTTGAGTTGAGTGTCATCAGCATAGCAATGATAGGAAAAGCCATTCCATGACAGATCCTAAAGATGACATGTAGATGGAGAAGAGAAGTGGTCCAAGTACTGAGCCTTGAGTAACCCCAGTAGCAAGAAGTTGTGACTTAGAAACCTCACCCCTCCAAGACACCCTGAAGGACCTCCCAGAGAGGTAAGACTTGAACCACAGGAGTGCGATCCCTGAGACGCCTATCTTCATGAGGATGGACAGGAGGATCTGGTGGTTAACTGTGTCAAAGGCAGCAGACAGATCCAGCAAGATGAGTAACTGAGGATTTGGAAGCCACTCTTGCCAGTCTCAGGGCTTCAGTAACCGAGAGCAGGGCAGTCTTGGTTGAGTGGCCGCTTTTGAAGCCAGATTGGTTGCTATCCAGGAGGTTGTTCTGTGCAAGAAACATAGAGAGTTGGTTGAACACAACTCGCTCAAGCATCTTTGTAATGAACAGAAGAAGGGATACCGGCATATATATATATATATGCACCAAACATATACTACCGAAATAAAAATATACCATCTGACCCATTTAAAAACATTTAACAATTTTTCAGTGTGGATATCACACTAATGCGTTGTTAACGTGTTAAATCGTGAATGCTGTGCTAGATAGCCAGCAGCCTCATCTTGTTGATCCTCTTGAAGACAAGACGGTGCTGCGTTCTCGTGGACCCTGTGGTGACCTGCAGTATTCCCCTCTCAGACTGATGCATATTCTGGGAGAAGCAAGCACAAGTTTAGATCACATTCACTGCTGACCATGCTTTTCCACTTGGCCTCCATCACATCTGCATCTCCATCAGGAGTGGAAGTTGCAGTCCAGTAGAGGTGGTTCATAACAGCTGGCCTCCACTGCTTCAGATCTTCACACTCCCATCTTCCAAAGCCTTATAAACACACCACATGACAAAAAAATAAATAAATAAATAAACAAACAAAAAAAAAAAATACCAATTAGCTGTGCAAACAATGTCACTAAGCTGTAACTAGACTTGATGGTTATAGTATTAGCAAAGTGAGGTTAACTTACCAGGTATGCCTTCTCATATGGTAACGTTTTTACACAGTTTTTAAAAATATAACGTTATTGCTAATGCTTACAAGCTAGCTGCGGTGCTTTACAACAACTTATATACATCTCGTTGTATCTCATTATTTAAATAATTATGTTCATTGATTTGGCAGTTGTTGTAGCAAATGTTAATAAACAAGACTTAAGGTGTACAGTTCATGTTTTCGTGGAGCAGCATCTCTGACGGATCCGTGTCTGACCGGGACCCGATGAAGGTGCTGTGTGCCCCAAAGAAACCGCACCAGCTCGGAGTCTCACTCGCTTCTTGCTTCGGTATCCCATGTTGAACTGCATCATATCGCCGGGATGATAATCCTCCGGTGTAAGTGATTGCTAAGTTACGCACCACCGCGTTGTTTGAAGCATTAGTGAAGTCCAGTCTCTTCAGCTGCACAAAGGCACCGAGGCCAGGAAGATACCGTCCTATTTCTTGTTAGGAAACCTGTGGACCCAATGTCCTGACAGGCTGGAGTTTGTGCAACCTCCACAAACACAATAATTTACCATGACGATGATAAATTGAAATAAAAATAACTACCGAAAACACACTGACTTCGACCCACTCTTTCTTAATACCAACAGCGCGCGGCGTGCCCTCACGGCTTGTAAAACATTTTCAAATCCTGCATTAACGGATCATATGGTATTTTCATACAAGGTTATATATTCATTTGATTTTTTTTTTTTTTACCTGCAATATGCACTATAAGCTGAATTTAATAATTGTATTGTAAATGGCATTATTTGTTTTAGTTAGCACAGTTTGAGTGCAGTCTATGAAAAAGAAATAATAAATGGTAAATATTGGTCACATTAGATAAAATAATTAAATTATTGTTTAAAGGTGAAGTCTGTGATTTTGCAAAAAATAGTGACTTTTCAAACAGCTTTTTAAATGACTTTCCATGTAATGTCAGGTGACATGTTGCTCACTAGCTGTTTATATTTTGTAAGCAGTACTGTATCTTTTGGCATACCTTCCAATGTTCATTCATGCTTTTTGTGCTGTGACTAGTTGTAAAAAGTTACAGCACTCTTTATTTTTGGCTGTGCTGCTGTTTGAATTGAGCCAGCTACAGCAATCTGTCACACCACATTAAAGAGCATCAAAGTGACGTTATTGTTTGAATTTTGTAATGACATTTACATAATTTGGAAGGCGAGACTTTGTTTTTGTCTGAAATAAAATGGAACACAAACTGGTCAAAAAATATGATTTTTATTTATTTATTTGTTAATAATAATGTTTTTTTTTTCCAAAAATGTCTTATTTGCGACTCAAAATAACAGAGCATGCCATATTATTTGAGGGAAAAAAAGTCAAAAGCAGCAAATACATCTGTAAAACCATCACACAGAGACACATGAATCAGCGTCTCACATTGAACACACAGGGGTCCTGCTCTATAATTACAGCAAAGTCACATTTAGCTCAACTATTTTTACCATACGGTAGATTCAGGGGGTTCAGCTTGATCTCTGAGCGAATGTGTGACACAGCTTGAGGCATTCATTTTAATAAATTCGTAGCAATGAACTAGACAGCTTAAAAAAAGACCTTACACACCTTGTTGTGTCTTGAAAACATGGAGCATGGACTGTTTTATTACAATCATAGTGTACGGGACAAAAAGGTGGGTGGAAATGTGAGGAGGGCCAACAGCACTCTCTCTGTCTTTCATCCTACTTCAAATAACAGTGCAGAAAACAACTTTTCACAGTTGACTGGCAACAGGATCCCTTTATGTTACCTCGGTCTGTGGCATCTCTTTCATACACAAACACTGTCACAACCAATCCCGTCTCTCTCATTTCTCCCCCCTATCAATTGTCATGGAAATCAAAAATCCTGTTTCCACAAATGCCACCTTTTTTCCGCTCTGCCTGTTTCAGTAGTATTGCCGAGAAATGAAAGGAATTCAGTACAAGATTGACTGTTTCGAACGCTTCACACCTTAATTCTTCCTCTGATTATTTTCTTTTTTTGGTATTCACCCCTTTAAATATGTTTACTATTTGCCACTAGAGCTCTTATTTGCTGTGTGAATAATTCTATGGCTGCTGACTGTTTCTTGTCCTCCAGTGTTGGGAAAGTTATGCAGTTTGCATAAAAAAAAAAAAAAAAAAAAAAAAAAAAACTACTGTCCATTAAGCTATTTAAAGAGTTGATGTTAAAAATTTTAACTCACAATAAAATATATATATATATATATATATATATATATATATATATATATATATATATATATATATATATATATAAATCATACAAGATTTGAACAAACAAGCTTTCATCCTAATTTAGGATGGGGAGGGGGATGCTTTTGAAAACTTTTTTTCTTTCCAGGGTAAGGTTATAGCCTAACCTAATGTTAGTGTAATCTGTAAACAACGCACATCATAAATCCAACTTTTAGGCCAATAAATTAGTGTTTGTTAAAAAGAACAGGATGTAAGCGGACTAAATGATCTGAGAAGTACTGTATACATCACCAGAGAGTTGTTCACATGATTAAAAATTACCTTTCACTCTATTATTGTTCTCATGATGAAAACGTACCTCTGGGAATTTTTTAGGCAGGATGCAAAATACGTAGTGCCATGTACATTTCGTGACATATTCGATGTGAAATGTCCACTGGGTGGCGCTAAAAGCGTGTTTTTTTTTTGTTTTGTTTTTTTGTTTTTTTTCCAGAACTGACGACCGTACATACAGGTGCATCTCAATAAATTAGAATGTCGTGGAAAAGTTCATTTATTTCAGTAATTCAACCCAAATTGTGAAACTCGTGTATTAAATAAATTCAATGCACACAGACTGAAGTAGTTTAAGTCTTTGGTTCACATTTAACAAAAATCCACCAATTCACTATCTCAACAAATTAGAATATGGTGCCATGCCAATCAGCTAATCAACTCAAAACACCTGCAAAGGTTTCCTGAGCCTTCAAAATGGTCTCTCAGTTTGGTTCACTAGGCTACACAATCATGGGGAAGACTGTTGATTGACAGTTGTCCAGAAGACAATCATTGACACCCTTCACAAGGAGGGTAAGACACAAACATTCATTGCCAAAGAAGCTGGTTATTCACAGAGTGCTGTATCCAAGCATGTTAACAGAAAGTTGAGTGGAAGGAAAAAGTGTGGAAGAAAAAGATGCACAACCAACCGAGAGAACCGCAGCCTTATGAGGATTGTCAAGCAAAATCGATTCAAGAATTTGGGTGAACTTCACAAGGAATGGACTGAGGCTGGGGTCAAGGCATCAAGAGCCACCACACACAGACGTGTCAATGAATTTGGCTACAGTTGTCGTATTCCTCTTGTTAAGCCACTCCTGAACCACAGACAACGTCAGAGGCGTCTTACCTGGGCTAAGGAGAAGAAGAACTGGACTGTTGCCCAGTGGTCCAAAGTCCTCTTTTCAGACGAGAGCAAGTTTTGTATTTCATTTGGAAACCATGGTCCTAGAGTCTGGAGCAGGGGCGTAAATTTCATCTAACAGTAGGGGGGGGACAAGAAACATAAAATTTCTCAAGAGCAATTTTTGAAGGGGACACAAATAATACAGCCAAAATTGTACTTGTAAGGATAGATATGTGTGAGACTGTGTTTAAATATGAGTTCGGTTCATATGGTTCACCACGCGGTCATATTATAATGATTATTTTGCGTCCTCCATAGTATTTTAGGTTTCGTCTGGGACCGAGTACGTCTCTTTAGATATTCAACCGCATTAAGCCTGCCACTTAACATCATACTGAGCAAAACCCAACACATCGGTAGGTCTACAATATTAGCCTAATATCAGTTCACACACAGGTTTATCGCTGTGTTAGTTGTAGTGGGTGACAAGCTATGGTATTAAGCTTGGTAACCTTATAAATTGCTCATAGAAAATACATCGGATATCATTATTTTTTGTCATGACTAATTTATTAATGATCCAGCATCATCTGTATTAAAGAGAAAGAATAATTTCACCCGATGTTTAAAGAGAATAAAATAGCCTTGACAGCCTAATTACTTACACATAACTACAAAGGAACTTTGCTCTCTCCCACCCAGGGTTGCCAGGTTTTCACCGCAAAACTCACCCAATTGCTACTCAAAACTAGCCCAAAACTAGCTCTTTCGCTTTTCAGGGGGGATTTCCAGTAAAAAATCGAGTTCCGGTGGAGTAAAATACAAGTTTTTGGTGGGGTTCCCCTGATAAATGTCGCTTTCCAGGGGCTAAATATGGTCTATGGTCTGGAGGAAGGGTGGAGAAGCTCATAGCCCAAGTTGCTTGAAGTCCAGTGTTAAGTTTCCACAGTCTGTGATGATTTGGGGTGCAATGTCATCTGCTGGTGTTGGTCCATTGTGTTTTTTGAAAACCAAAGTCACTGCACCCGTTTACCAAGAAATTTTGGAGCACTTCATGCTTCCTTCTGCTGACCAGCTTTTTAAAGATGCTGATTTCATTTTCCAGCAGGATTTGGCACCTGCCCACACTGCCAAAAGCACCAAAAGTTGGTTAAATGACCATGGTGTTGGTGTGCTTGACTGGCCAATCTGAGGGTTGTCCCCCCTAAAAATATCATTCCAGGCAACTCTGTGTCTTGAAAATAATATAATGGACATATACTTAAAATAATTGTGTAAGTAGTAAAACAAAATAAATGCAAAAAAAGCGTTTTGAGTTCAGAAATGTTTTGATTCCCCCCTCCCTTGCCTCACAGTGGTTTGGTCCACTGCCTCGATACACTCAGGACACGAGCCCGGTGGGAGCAGTGTTGCCAAGTCCACGGTTTTCCCGCGGAATTGGGCTACTTTTACTCTCTTTCCGCGGGATGTTTTTCATGTCCGCGGGTTGGAGCGACCCCAATAACGTGATATTTAGCCCCTGGAAAGCGACATTTATCAGGGGAACCCCACCAAAAAACGTGTATTTTACCCCACCGGAACGTGATTTTTTTACCGGTGTTGTGCCAAATTCTGACCCTCGCCAGATTACTACCCCCCTAGTATTGGTAGGTTAAGGGTTAGGTGTGGGGGAGGGGTTAGGATTAGGGGTGGAGTTAGGATTAGGCAATCAGTTAGCGATTTCAACGAGAGGGGGTAATAATTTGGCTGGGGTCGAAAATGGGCACAACACCGGGACACACCACGCTGAAGACTGGCCGTCGGCGAGCGTCTGTCGGGCTGGCGCGTTTGGTATGTTCCACACGTCGGGCTAATTTCTGTTAGAAACTGCAGTGAAATGTAGGCCGCCTACTTATTGGTGCGTATTTTGTGTCTTGTGAAAAAGTTCCCAGAGGTACGTTTTCGTCATGAGACCAGGTAGCAATAAGATTAATAAAGCATGCATTTAGAAAAGATGGATTTTCATTTCCTGTGTTAAATGCTGCAGCCTAAATTCAAATATGTACAGGGACTGAAATGAATCTCAGAAACTTTTTTGAACCATCCAAATGAATCACTAAACCGCAGTGGACATATGAATCATTTTTACAAGCAAGAGAGAATAGAGAGTTGTTTTATTTTTTATTTATTTTTTATTTATTTATTTATGTATTTTTTTTTTTTTTGTCCAAGCCTCTAGGCTGTGTGATGAAAAATTGTCATTTAGCGTTATGTCTCAATCCAGAGTAACTTGTTAGAAAAGGTTGATTGTTACTTTAAAAGTTTTTTTGAAAACACCTGAGCTCCTACGCTACTGAAAAAAGGATTAATATCTTACTTTTAGTTAGTTCTCCAACACTGCTGTTCTCCTCTTATCTAGCTCATTTTATTACTTAATGCGTCTTCAAGAGTTTTCCTCCTTGTTCTTTCTTTTTAAAAGTTGTCCACTATGTCGACAAACATATTAAAGTTTTAGCAGCAAAAAACTGCAGGCAGTTATCAGGCTGAGACACCCGACAAAGCAAAGGAATCCTTCTGTTACGCAGTATTCTTCATGATGTATTTCTAAAACCACTCTCTGTGTTCGATTTCTTCCTGCCGTGGATAAAACTGTCAAATCAGTGTGTGTGTGTGTGTGTGTGTGTGTGTGTGTGTGTGGATAAACACTCCAGGAGTGGTGCTCTAGCATCATCTCAGTATCATGTTAAAATTGCTCATCTGTCATGTCCTCTGTCTACTTGTCAGGTACACTAAGCTGGGGCAGGCCACAATGATTATCGCTGAAGTGTTTTGTCAGCCATTTATTTGTCTCCCTATGTATTTCCAATGCTCAGCGGTGTGTTGGATTTCCCAGCGTGACCTAGAATGATGACGGTAATGGAGAGGAGACTAGAATAAAGCCTGCATTTATCCGATAGGCAGAGAACAAAGTGAGGTTAGGACAAGTTCTTGTGTGGTAAAGGAAGTCTCCCAGTGTTGAGATATTATATTACTTTATGGTCACATTTTTTTTATTTTTTTTTTTGTAGGCTCTCATAAGTGCAATTGTACCTTAAGGGACATTGGTTCAATGTCCAGAATTGTAGGAGCACATTCATCAACACACTCTCGTAAGGAAACATCACTCTAGAGACTTATCCTACACCACCAAAGTACACCACCTTTAGTAATCAAATGTGGTACTTGTTAATGAGAATTATATTATCTATTCTATTTTTTATTTATTCTATCTTTAACAAAGGCTTTTACTTTTAGGGTTTAAAAAGACCACCAGTTGAAAGCCTGGTGGGAGGTAATATTTTCAGCAAATATCAACTTAAATTTCACTCTGTTTCTCAAACTAATGTAGTGAATGTCTTCAGAGGTCAGAGGATATACAGTGTTTCCGCTTTGGAAATATTAGAGATTTGTTATTTGTTATTATTAAAGTGTTATTTAGGTCTGGAAAAACCATGGAACTTATTAATATATTGAGAGAGATTAAAATCTTAAAAGGATAGTTTCTAATATCTATAAAAGGATAGTTTCTAAGATATCAAAATATCTTAATTTGTGTTTCAAAGATTTTCAAAGATAAGTTTCTTTCTTATTTTGAACAAAAAAAGAAGATATTATGACGAATTTTGAAGAACCAAAAAGTTGTTGGTCTCCACTGACTTCCATAGTAAGGAAAGAAATATTATCATACAATGGGGACCAATGGGGGTCAATGGGGACCAACAACTTTTTGGTTCTTCAAAATATCTTCTTTTATGTTCATCATAAGAAAGAAACGACATAAGGGTGAGTAAATGATTTGAATTTGCAATGAATTTACATTTTTGGTTGAGCTATCCCTTAAAAGTGATGGGTTAGGATATAGTTTTATCGGTTTTGTGGTTATAAAGCATTTCTTTTAAGAAACTACTGTTTGTGAAATCTCTATAAAAATGATTTTAAAAAATCCATTTTAGTTAACAAAAATGACTTCTTGGAAAAAAATGGAAGTTCATTGATCAGAAAAAGTGGGAACACTGAATATATAGTAGTAGCACACAAGCTTTGCACCATTTTTATGGTGATTTTTATTCATAAATTTTTGTCATTTTTTTCAATTCAATTCAAGTTTATTTGTATAGCGCTTTTCACAATACAAATCGTTGCAAAGCAGCTTTACAGGAAATAAAGTTTCTACAATATATTTATATATTGTAGAAACTTATTATACTCAACTTATGGTGAAATTTGGTAGTTCTGTATGTTGTCTGAGGGTTGGCATCATCTCTTCTCAGGTGTTTGGTCATCTCTGATCATTTAAGTGTTGGATCCAGACTGAAGCTTGTGTAAATCCTAGTTACCACGGGATGTTAATTCCACGGCAGAAACAGAGAAACAAATAGAGACATAATTAGCGTAGCTGCTGTTCCATCCAAGCAATAATGCATTTATTTGCCTGCTATGTTTTGTACAGTGGTTGGGTTGGGGCTCAAAAATATCCATATAAGAGTATAAATATAATAAAACACGATGGCCATCATGGAAATAGATGATATTACCCATAGTTTGCCAAGGCTTGAGATGAGAATGTCAAAAGCAACTTTTTGGTGGAGCTGAATAACAGTCATTACAGTGACGTTTCCCTTGTGAGACTGCTCTACATGCTTCTTTGTACAACGCTCTTTCTTTTGCTTTCAATATGCTATATGTATGATTCACAGAGAGCCCCTTACACTGTCTGTTTATGGAAATGCTTGACAAATTGCAGCCTGGGGGTATGAAAAAATGAATATGTGCTTGCACACATTCTTTCCGCTTTTTTGTCTTTCTTTTTCTGAAACTCCAAATCAATCTTTTATATCCAAACTGTATAATAAATGTGCAAAATTTACTCTGAAACAGCTGAGAAAAATCCATCCACAGCTGTATTACTCCAGTCAAAAGAAAACCATCTGCAGTCTGGTCTGCATATGCTGTGATACTCAGCATCCATGGGGAACATTAAAAACAAACAGAAAGACTTGCCCTTGATTCCTCCAAACAGAACATCAATACGATGCATTGATTTAAAATACTGATAAATGTCATCCTCAGAACTGCCTGAGGTATTACAGATTTGTTAAAAGAAGAGATAACACACAATCTCTTTGTGAAGGGGAAAATCATCTTTGTTTGTTTTTTTTTTGTTGTTTTTTTTTTGGAAATTGTCCAAATGCTGATTTTTTTTTTCTTTAGATGTATTTGTGCAGTGCATTGTGTTATGTATTGATGTTCTGAGAGCTCATACTGATAGTAAATATAAAAAAAAAAAAAAAAAAAAATGTGTCAATTTATCCTAAACAGCTTAGAGTATAAGGTATCATTTGCGACATTAGCCATCAGCACAACTGGTTCCTTTCAGCTTGGCAACTGTAACCAAGGTGCATGAATCTTGCCTATCAATCATGTGAAGTCAATTGAACATTGAAGGTGTTTATCTCAAAATAATGAGCTGAATAAAAGTCCCGGTGCCTGAATGATTTATCCAGTGAGATTTCAGATGTAATTTTGTTTCTGCTTGACAGCCTAATTTATCACCTTTTGAAAACTTAAATCTCAGAGTTTAACTTTCATCTCAAAACCCGTTTGTCATTGTTTCAGATGAAACCACTGTTGGGTTTAGTTACATACAAATTAATATTGGAGTTTTCTAGTAATAAGCTCATGCAAATGTTGTATTAAGAGTAAAATATTTACCAGTCTTGTTCTGAATACTAAATATAGGAAATATTAAATAACATTTATAGTACAAATGTTTGTGCACTTACTGTAATAAGCTCATGGTGAAATATTATGTTTGGTCTGTGTATGCCTGGTGACTTAATACATTGTTACCCATAATATTGCCTTTTCAGAGAGGTGTAAATAGCTTATTCTGAATTACATGTTGTAAGGATTATGCTACCTGGTCTCATGGCATAAACGTACCTGGGAGCACTTTTTAGCGAGACGCGAAATACGCATCAATATTCTTGACTTGTGATTGTGAATACAATTATTTATGACTCAACCCATCTATTATGTAGGAAATTAGAGTGCTTGAGGTATGCACAACAGCACATTAATTTATTAAATTAAATTAAATTAAATTATATATATATATATATATATATATATATATATATATATATATATATATATATATTAAATTAAATAAAATTTTATATATATATATATATATATATATATATATATATATATATATATATATATATATATATATATATATATATATACACACACACACACACTGGGGAAATTATTTGATCCCCTTTGATTTTATTATATATAATTTTAATGGTAGGTTTATTTGAACAGTGAGAGACAGAATAACAACAAAGTATTCAGAAAAACGCATTTAAAAAAAGTTATAAACTGATTTGCATTGTAATTAGTCAAATAAGTATTTGACCCCTTCGCAAAACATGACTTAGTACTTGGTAGCAAAACCCTTGTTGGCAATCACAGAGGTCAGACTTTTTTTGTAGTTGGCCACCAGGTTTGCACACATCTCAGGAGGGATTTTGTCCCACTCCTCTTTGCAGATCCTCTCCAAGTCATTAAGGTTCTGAGGCTGACGTTTGGCAACTCGAACCTTCAGCTCCCTCCACAGATTTTCTATGGGATTAAGGTCTGGAGACTGGCTAGGCCACTCCAGGACCTTAATGTGCTTCTTCTTGAGCCACTCCTTTGTTGCCTTGGCTGTGTGTTTTGGGTCATTGTCATGCTGGAATACCCATCCACGACCCATTTTCAATGCCCTGGCTGGCTTCAATGTCCTGGCCCTGACGGTACATGGCCCCGTCCATCGTCCCTTTGATGCGGTGCAGTTGTCCTGTCCTCTCATCAGAAAAACACCCCCAAAGCCAGGGTTTTTCCTGGGTCAAAAAAGCCAAGTGCAATCAGGGCGTTTCCAAATCCACTTTTGCTAGTTTAACGACGGGAAAACGGTCGGCGCACCTGGGCGCATGGTCTAAACAGGTTGTCCCTATTCTCTTAATGAATAATGGGTGTTTTTTGGGGCTTAACGTGCAATAAACCAATCAGAGTCTCATCTCCCATTCCCTTTAAGAGTGAGTTGCGCTCGCGCCATGGCAGATTCACTATTTAAACAGCAGAATTTTAAGGCGCTTAGACTGAACGCGTCTCCAGAGAGCAAACGGATCTGCTCATGTGCTAGCAAATAGGTAGGCTAATTCTGATACACGCAATGACTATCCATTATGACATGTATGACATTTTTATATTTATTTAGCCTACACAATAATATTCTTTTACTCTGTAATCCTTTAATTTTTAATATTTGGCATGTTTGTGTGCTGCTGTGAGTCCCTGTGTGTAATAAGCAAAGTGATCGCACATTGTGGACCCGCCCAGAGGCGAATTTTCTACTAACATGCTTTTTAAATAACGAAAAAAAAAAAAATATTGCGCCATTGACTGTAGACTTTAGACCAGGTTTGAGCTGGTCTATGGCGCAGTCTGTTTTCAGTTCCTCAAAACAGCAATGCGCCAACAATGCACCTGAACACACCTCTTTTTTAGACCAGCACGCCCATGGGCGCACAAATGGGCGCACATGCATTTGCTATTTAAACAACGTGGTGCAGGACAGGAAAATGAGAACTGCGTCAGGCTGAAACTAGCATAAACACTTGCTGCGCATTGCGCCGGGTGTATGATAGGGCCCATAGTGTGCTAATCCCGGTTCTTAGTTAGGACATCGCAAAATATTTGTCAACAACACGGAAAACACTTAATCACTGCATGATTTTTATTTTCTTTTATTGAAAGTGTTCATGTTAGTTGCATGTGCGGAACGCTTCATGCCAGTTGATTTTGAGGGATGGAGAGTAAAAGCAGTTAGACAGAGAGCATGTTTACACCTGGTCACTTTATGCATTTTCTCTTTTTAGATTCAGATATCGATCTGATTTGTTAAAACGTTTCCATTTACACTTGGCCACATAAATGTGTCTCCGCAAAACATATAAATCCGGTGTTGAATTCCCTGCCATTTGTTCATCATCAGTTAATTACAAAATCGAAGTTCGCAACAGTAGAGAGAGCGGCATCAGCACTGGAAAGATAAGTTAGTTTCACTACATCTAATGAAGATGATTGTCTTTTGAGCGTCTGTGACTTTTTCATTTGCTGCAGTTTGGGTGTCGGCCTGCTGGCTGTATCCGCAGCGATGCGTCTAGCATTAGCGCAGTCATATCTGATTACAACATATCTATTACACGCTCTCACACGTTTTTTTTTTTTTTTATCATTTTGGGAGGAGTAAAATGTATATATGTGATTTCAACAAGCAGATGCATTTACACTTGTCCAGGTTCGTCTGGAGTGCGTCCCAGACACCTGTGGTTTGAATGATCGGATTTTAATCTGCCTCGAAAGCGTTTCGGAGGGCATTTACACCTGGTCTTTTCACGATTGGATAGCTATACACTCTGAGAAAATGCATGAAGTGAGCAGGTGTAAACAGGCCCAGAGAGAGTGCGCGGGGAGCGGCTCTCTGCTCTCTCTCCCAGTTAATGCGCGCAGTTATTTACATCACTCATAAATCACATTCACTGATCAAATAGGCTTTGGCAGGACAAAAATTCGTTTTGCCGGCCGCCAAAAAATTTTCAATGCAGGAAAAACCCTGAAAGCAAAATATTTCCACCTCCATGTTTGACGGTGGGGATGGTGTTCTTGGTATCATAGGCAGCATTCCTCCTCCTCCAAACATGGCGAGTTGAGTTAATGCCAAAGAGCTCGATTTTGGTCTCATCTGATCACAACACTTTCACCCAGTTCTCCTCTGAATCATTGGCAAACTTCAGACGGGCCTGTACATGTGCTTTCTTGAGCAGGGGGACCTTGCGGGCACTGCAGGATATCAGTCCTTCACAGCGTAGTGTGTTACCAATTGTTTTCTTGATGACTATGGTCCCAGCTGCCTTTTTTTTTTTTTTTTTTTTGTTAACAACTGTTTATTATTATTATTATTATTATTATTATTATTATTATTTTTTTTTTTTTTTTTTTTTTTTTGTTTTGGGGGAACAGTAGTATAAAACAAAAAGCAGCTGTGCAAATTTAGAACCCACCCCTTGGTAGACTTTAAAAAATAAATAAATAAAAACAAAGGTAAATAAATAAATAAATAAATAAATAAATAATAATAATAAAAATAAATTAATTTATATTAATAGATAAATAAATAACAATAAAATTATTTTTTACAAAGATTTTAGAAAAGATGACAACATTAAAAGCTGAATGCCATACATTTACAGTTTTCACATTAGATCCATGTATACGAGAAGTTGAGAGTTCCATCGAGATGATGTCCAACAAATAAACAGTCCAGGTTCGTCTGTCCATCGTGTGAGGAGGATTACAATGGTTGACTAGCAATTTTTTTGCTGCTGTGAGAGCAGCTAACAGTAAACATCTTTGTTGGAAAGACAAGGTGAAGTCTCAAAAGTCATTCGTGAAAAAAATGGTGCGGAGTCAAACATTTCTCAGTACCCAACAAATCTGATAGGTCTTGTGAGAGCTGAGTCCAAAAAGATGAGAGAGAGGGGCACTCCCAAAAAAAAAAAAAAAAAAAAAAAAAAAAAAAGCAAAAACGTGCCTAAAGATCCTTGCGAACAGAGATTACACTTAGAAGAAGACGACAGATTCATATAAAAATGTTTCAATGGAGTCAAGTAAACCCTATGCAGCAATTTCCAATGAATCATTTGGTTATTAGGGTTTTTAGAAGACAATTTAAACATACCCTATACCTGATCTGAAAATAAAACATGCACATCCTCAATAAGATTCTTAGTCCAAACAGTTGTAATAGATAAAGGTTTGTATGAATGCTCAAGAAAGAGACTGAAGCAGAGGAGGGAGATTCCTCAGAAGGAAGGATTAGTTTGCGCAAAGGGTGAACAGGCAGTTGAGAGTTCCAAGGCACCCCATACTAGGGCCGATCTAATGCGCAATACATAAAAAAGGAGGTTTTGAGATTCTGGAAGGATTTTAAACCACTATCATCATAGATATCTCCCAGAGTGTTTCCTTTATTACTCCCAGAGTGTTTCCTTTATTATGAGTCCATTGTGGACAATGAAATGGAGTACTGCCTAACAAAAGATTATTATTGTGGAAAATAGGCGAATGTCTATGCCATATTGTAACTAGTTGTGAACGTCTTTCAACATCCCTCCATGTGGAGAGGAGGTGGGTTACAATGGGACCAAACTGAGATTTACACTGCCTAAGCGGAACCCCCGAAAAAACAAGATGCTTCAATTTATACGGATAAACAATAGATTCCTCAATTGCTCTCCAAGACACCGAAGCATCAGGATCAAACCAAACTGAAGGGCGGAGGGAAAAGGCTTGAACATACACACTAAAAGTGGGAAAAGAAAGAACTCCATGTAATCTACATCGTTGTAAGGTAGTCAGTTTAATACGAGGACATTTCCCATCCCATATATACCGTGAAACACATGCATCAAGTTTGTTCCAGTAGCCAGCTGGTGGAGCGAGAGGAATCATGGAAGAAAAGAAATTAATACGTGGGAGAACATTTATTTTAATCACCAATATACGAGCCTGAAAAGAGGTAGGAAGACGAGACCAATTTTCCAAATCTAAGGATACTTTGGCTAGAATATTTTAGAATTGAGGGGAAGTAGACATGACTTACTCCAATTAATTTTAAACCCAAAGAGAGATCCAAAATAGTCAAATAAATTCAACACGAGGAATAGAATGTGACGTCTTCTCCAAAAACAATAAGATATCGTAAGCAAACAAAGAAATATGATGATGAGTATTCCGTAAATAGTTTCAGATTGTCGGACCGCTTCAGCTAAGGGTTCCAAGGATAGAACAAATAACAGAGGAGAAAGCGGGCAACCCTGACGAGTTCCACGATGTATAAAGAATGGGTTAGAGCGAACAGAAACTGTGAGAACAGTGGCTGCTGGATTGGCGTACAGAACTTTTATCATATTTATGAAACTCGATCCTAGACCCAGATGCTGTAGAACCACCCATAAATAGTTCCATTCTAGCTGGTCAAAAGCTTCATTGCATCTAGAGATAATACTGCGCAAGGGGAGGACGAACTATTCGTTGAATTAATAATATGATATAACCTGCATAAGTTATCTGAAGCTGAGCGAGATTTAATAAATCCTGTTTGGTCATGATGAACTAGCCTGTTCATACATTTCTCTAGACGACGAGATAGTACTTTAGCACATAATTTAACATCAGTCCCTATCAAAGAAAATGGCTGGTAAATAGAATTTTTAACAAGAGAGAAATAACAGCTATATTAATAGATGGGTGAAATGAGCCTTGAGTAACTGAAAAATGTATCATATCTAATATGAGGGGGCCTAATTCTGACCAAAAAGTAGTATACAATTAGATTGGAATACCATCTATGCCTGGGGATTTCCCCTTGTTCATAGATCGGATTGCTTACTCCAGCTCCTGAAGAGTGATCGGTTCAGCCAGGTATTCCGAATCTGAATCTGACAGCCTAGGTAAATCAAGGCTGGACAGAAAAGATGCAAAAGAGTCAGGGTCACCATCAGCAGAATAAGTATAGAGGTTAGAGTAAAAAGAGTGGAAAGCGATATTAATGTCTTTTGGGTCTGTCACAATGAGCCGATTTCACTGCTGAAATATTAGCAAACTTTTCACTGTTGCGTAATCTTACAACTAAAAGGTGGCTTGGTCTACTCCCTTGAAAACAGTAATTCTGCCTGGATCTTTGAATCAGGAATTCTGCCCTGGATCTCAGTAATGAATTGAGTTCGGACCTAACCGCCATGATTTTACTGAGTGTATTGTCCGAGAAACAATGTTGATTATCTCTAGTCAGATTCTGGAGCTGTGATTCCAATTCAACTATCTTTTTGTGTCGGTTTTTCTGAAGGAAAGAGGCATATGAAATTGAGTTATTCCTTATAAATCCTTTAACTGCATTCCAAAGTGTTTGCGGATCATCCACTGAATTAATGGTGGTTGCAGGGGAATTAGAGAGGGGAAGATGAGGGCAGATGACAAGCCCCCCGAGGGAAGGAAGTAGATGTTCAAGTCTTACTCTGGCGTTGAGAACGCCTCATCTGGATCACCTCCTTCAGGTCTTGCCTAACTCTCTTTGACCTGCGCCTTCCTCTAGCCCTACCCGCAGGCGGGGGAGGGGCACGAGTCGCGACACTAGCCTTCTGTGCCCATCTCTGATCACCAGACCGAGATGGGCCAGGACCCCTGCTTTGTTCGGGCTCAGACCTGGACCTTGGAATGAAGGTTTTGAAGGCTGCTGAGCATGCCTTTGCCTCCCTAAACCTCTCGATTACCATCTCGATGGAGGTACCGAAAAGCTCGGAAGTCGAGACTGTAGCATCGAGAAGAAAGCCCTTCTCTTTCTTCCCAATATCTGCCAGGTTTACCCACAGATGTCTCTCCGTTACCACCATGGCCGCCATAGACCTGACCATAGCAGTGGTGGCCTGCTTAGTGGCACGGAGAGCCAAATCCGTGGTGCGGCACAGCTCAGTTACTTCATCAGGTGACAAGCCCTGACCCTTATCCAGGTCTTTCAGCAGATCAGCCTGGTACGCCTGAAGCACCACCATAGTGTGCAATGAAGCGACAGCCTGACCTGCTGCTGCGTATGCCCTGCCATTTAAGCGAGATGTTTCCTGAAGGGGCTTAGATGGCAAGGAGGGAGCCTTGAGAGAGGATGTCTCGCCCACAGAGAGATAGTTGGCTAGCGTCTCTTCCACAGGGGGCATCCTCTCATAGCCGTTTTCACGCATCCCCTCAATGTTAGCATAACTAGTATGCTGAAACCTATAAATGTGAGAGGAAAACAGCTTTTTCCATTCCCTCTCAACCTCCGCATGGAGATCAGGAAGAAATGGGAGGCTTACTCGAGCTGGAGGGCTATGGCCAGAAAGATAACGCTCATCGAGACGACCCCGCGGTGTCACCATCTTGGCCCGCTTCCACGGCAAGTCAAGCCTCGCTGTGGCGCGTTCCATAACCTCCAACAACTCGTCATTCGCAGGGCAGGAGGATTGAGAGGAGAGCCTGGGCACAACCCAGCAGAGCACTAGCCGCTGGATCAGATGATGTCAGAGAGATCGCATCATCATCATCCTGCAACTCACCCTCGTTCTCGGCCGATGAGCGCGAGAAGGAAAGCCCCCTCTCTAACTCATCAGCCAGATCCGCCTGCGAGCCCCACAAGCTCATTTTCCTCCGTGCCTCGGCAGCAGTGGGTCCTGAACCGCGGGAAGCAGACGGCTGCCCCTCCTTCCTCGAAAAGAGAGACAGATGAGAACGGAGCTTTCTCATAGAAAAAAAAAAAACTCACAATGCATGCAGATTGCCCCCTCGAGGACATCGCGTGCGTGCTCCTCACCCAAACAATAGACGCAAAGATCGTGTGTGTCATCAGGTGTCAAATAACGAGGACACGGATGTTGTGTTTTTGTATGTATGCTTCAGACATGGGTCACGCTGACGGCGTCCCCCATAGCGACCCCTAGAGGACGCAGTTCGAAGTTCCCTCGAAAGGGAACCAGTTGCGTTTACCATTAAACCACCCCCCACCCCGACCCTTCCCGTCACTATTCAAAAAACATAAACACATTCCCATGAACTATGGCAGATCAAACCAAGAACAAACCTTGATCTGTCAGAATATGATCTGTGGCGTCAACAAAAACTTGCACATTACTGAAGCACCAACACTGGCCCCATAGTCTCATATTGACTAGGTAGTATATCTGTTTAAAAAAAAATAAATAAATGAGAGAGACGGAATACAACTGAAACATTAATAAAATAACATCATAATCAGTAAGCGATACTGTATGCACAATGAAAGCTTCTAGTAATTATGAATTAAGAAGTGAACATTAAAGTGAACAGTGAAAGACAGAGTCACCTAACCATTTAGAGCATCTCTTCTCCGATTACACAGCAAATGTCCAGCTGAAGCTCGCTGAGAGTTGGTGGATGAATGGAATCTGAGAAAAACTCTGGCTTCTTCTGGGGAGTTTAGCATTTTAGGTTCACCTTGATTGAGAATGACCTTCAGCGTTGCAGGATAAAGAAGAAGCGCAAATGCACTTCTTCTTTTTGCGGTGACTGGAGAAAAATTTGGAAAGAAAGACAGCGTTGCTCTGTCGGATGTTTTCACCGGGGCGTGAAGTCTGGCGGCCCGCAAAATGAGCTCCCTGTCCATGTATCGCAACACTTTAAAGATGAAAACCCGTGGTTTAGCGCGATCTGAGGACAGCCTTGTGTACACGCGATGCGCTCGCTCCACTTCAATCTCTTTGCCCGCCAGAGACGGGAGCCATGTCGGTAGCGATCTTTTCAAAAAGCCCGTAGGGTCGTCCTTTTCGGAACCTTCAGGCAATCCAACCAGACGCAGATTGCTGTGCCTATTGCGATCCTGTAAGTCCACAACCTGTTGCTCGAGCACAGCTACTTGCCTATTGTGATCTGCGACAACTTTCTTTTGTTCTCTCATCTCCCCTGTAAGAAGATCCAACTGAACAACTGACATGTGAGAAGCGAACTTATTCCGCATCGCCGTCAGCTCAGTTCTTAGAATGTCCTCAAAGTGTGTAACAGAGTTTGCCATCTTGTCCACCATATTGCTCGCGGTCGGTGGCTTGGATTTCTTCTTAATCGGAGAAGCTGACGGAGACAATTCCTGCTGTTTCCGACTGTATGCCATCAGGGAAAGTATTGTTAATGAACAAAACTTAAAATAAAACGAAAAAAATCAGCCAAAAGGGGCCAAACGTACGGAGCTCTACTCAAGTGCTACTAGGTTCATGAGCACGCCATGTGATTTCCCCAGCTGCCTTGAGATCATTGACAAGATGATTCTTCCCCGTTCTCATGATCATTGAAACTCCATGAGGTGAGATCTTGCATGGAGCCCCAGTCTGAGGGAGATTGACAGTTATTTTGTGTTTCTTCCATTTGCGAATAATCGCACCAACTGTTGTCACCTTCTCACCAAGCTGCTTTGCGATTGTCTTGTAGCCCATTCCAGCCTTGTGTAGGTCTACAATTTTGTCCCTAACATCCTTGGACAACTCTTTGGTCTTGGCCATGGTGGAGAGTTTGGAATCTGATTGATCAATTGCTTCTGTGGACAGGTTGTCTTTTCTACAGGTAACAAACTGAGATTAGGAGCCCTCCCTTTAAGAGAGTGCTCTTAATCTCAGCTCCTTACCTGTATAAAAGACACCTGGGAGCCAGAAATCTTGCTGATTGATAGGGGATCAAATATTTATTTGACTCATTAAAATGCAAATCAATTTATAACTTTTTTTAAATGCGTTTTTCTGGATTTTTTGTTGTTGTTGTTGTTGTTGTTGTTGTTGTTGTTGTTGTTCTGTCTCTAACTGTTCAAATAAACCTACCATTAAAATTATAGACTGATCATTTCTTTGTCAGTGGGCAAACGTACAAAATCAGCAGGGTATCAAATAATTTTTTCCCCCACTGTATATTAACCAAACTTTTGAACATTAGTGTATGTAGTGCTATGCATTATATTATATTATATTATATTATATTATATTATATTATCCCCTTAAATCGTTTAATTTTGTCTTAACTTATGTAATTTATGAATAGCTTGTATTTCATGAAGGTGCAATTTCAAAGGAGCTTCTCAGACACTGACTTTTTAATCCTAAATATAGACTACTAATGCATGGGAGATTTTATTTGGATTCTGAGCAGCATCATTTCACTAATTAGAATCACTTTAATACTGTAGCCAATGATTTTAGTGGAGTGAATACAAATTAAACAAAGACTGACAAAACAGTGACATGTTGGCAAACATGCTTTTCTTCTCTTCTTTCTTGTCACACAAATGATTTATAATTTAGGGGCATAATTTGTTTACTCCAGCAAGATAACCATAATGTTCCAAATGACTGATTCTGTGATGGTTTGGCTATTAATGCTACAAAAAATAATAATAATAATAATAATGACAGCAAATCTGTTGACCAAAAGATTGAACAGCACTTATTTTTGTACTCTATTAAAGTCTTTTTTGAAAGCCTGTTATTAGTTAAAACTGTCAAGTTCTTTTCTTTTCTTTTCTTTTCTTTTCTTTTCTTTTCTTTTCTTTTCTCTCTTTCTTTCTTTTCTTTCTTTCTTTCTTTCTTTCTTTCTTTCTTTCTTTCTTTCTTTCTCTCACACTATCTATCCGTCTATATATCTCTATATCTGACAGTGGTCTGTATTTTGAGCTAATTGCCTGCCCGTCTCAGGGGAGATGTAGAGGATAATTTGACGTAGAGGCAGAGCCGAAGCTAATAATCCATCCGCTATTTCAAGGTCTGTGGCACCTGTCAGATATGTCTCTTGTGCTCAGGAGAGGAGAAGATCGTTTTTGTGGCTACAGTATCTGCCACTCGCCTATTGCACTTGCCAAAATGAGAGATGATTATATAAGTCAACGTCACTCTCCATCCCCAACGACCAGTTCCCACCAATAAAGGTACTGTAATAAAAATTAAAAATTCATTAAACACTGTCTAATACAATGTTTTACTGTTAAAATCACACAGTAAACCAAGACAAATGCACACTACAAGTCAAAAGGTCATCTTGAGATTGACAGCTACTTGCTTTCTGTTATGTCACTGTGCACTTTACAAAAGTTATCGCAGTCTACACGTCAATTACATCATTTCCTACTCCGTCTGTAGTGCAGTACTGGAATTCATTCTCACACACAAAGTAACATGAGAAAATGTGGCAGACACAGTGCGGGTGACATGGGCAGCAGTTTGATGGGCTTTTTTTGGCTCCTTCCTCCTACTGCCTTGGCCTCCTCTTTTGCACTTTTGTGCTTTGGCAATTTGCACAAAAAGACTGTGCACACCTTGTGACTGGTCAGTCGTATTTTAAATCAGTTTACCATAGCGTCTGTCACAAGTCTAACAAGCGGGCCCAGTTGGTGGCAAGAACACAGTGTAAGTTGGCCACAGTGTGGGTTTTTTTTAGTCCCAGACTATGTGTCAGTGATCAAAGAATGGTGTTGTTAAGAACAGATTTGAGCATGACCATTCTCTAAAAGGCTTTCATAGTCCTAGCTCCTGACAGACAGCTTATTCTCCCTCATACATCTTGTCTCCAGAGGAATGTTGAGTGGTGTACAGGTGGAGGTCATGTTAACACTTGTCACCTTCTTTAAGCTAACTTGTGCTTCAATTAGAAAACCAATTAATCTCAGTATTCCCACAAATCCTCTGCAGCAAGTCACGTGCGCTATCCATATTCGCTTTGTGGAAGCTCTGGTAAAGTGGATGAGAAAAAGTTGCTTTGGCACTCTTGAAATGAGGCAATTAATATTGTAAAGCTCGAAACACTGACCATGCTGAAAATTTACACTTTCAGATTGTGTTCAGAGGGATAGAGGGATATCATATCCTGAACTTCCTCATCTACTTGTTACATCTTTGATTTCTCTGCAAAGAGAAAGCAAATATATACTTTTTATACTTATATATATATATATATATATATATATATATATATATATATATATATATATATATATATATAAAAGCAAAGAATATATATATTTGCTTTATTATATATTTATTATTATAATTATTATTATATAATTTATTATTATTGTTATTATTATTAAAAAGTAGATATAATTTAATTAAACAATAAGTAGTTTGTTCCAAAACATATGTCATTTTAAGACATGACAGGAGAAGGCCGTTTCAAAACTTAACTTAGTATACTGCATGATATTGTACCTTCTATTGACAAAATCATAAGGCTGCTCTGCATGTATCCTTAGCGGTTAAAAAAAAAAAACAAAAAAAAAAAAAAACAATCCTAAAATTCATTACATCATGCACAGTGAAAAAAATTAATCCATGATTTTGGAAGAGGTAGAGATAGATAGATAGATAGATAGATAGATAGATAGATAGATAGATACATGCATAGATAGATAGATAGATAGATAGATAGATAGATAGATAGATAGATAGATAGATAATTCTGCATAAGAACCATTAGTCCTTAAAATTAAAGGCTGAACATTGTTGTGGCATTTCACAATATTACTGATTTTACTGTTTTTACAATCAAATGAATGCAGCCTTCCCAGGTGAAAAGACGTAGTATTAAATGTATTAAAATGTACTTGAAATTCAAGTAGTATGTTTATAATACATGAGTATTCCCAACATGCTTATTTGAAGTGCATTAAAAATATATTGAATTGCATTTTAATATGTTTCTTAAAAGTATACTAGAAGTACTTTTGTATTAAATATATGATTAGTTATACTTCTAAGAAATATGCTAAACACAAACATGCTTTTAATGTATTTCTAAAAAGTATAGTAGAAATACTATAATAAATATATTCTTAGTTACACTTTTAAGGAATAAACACAAGCATACTTTTAGTGACATTTTAGTGTATTTACAGAAAACATACTTATGTTACTCTTACTTAAAGTATATTTTATGAGCACTCTGTGTAAGAACATAACAACATGAATACACTATTAGTGGGTTTTTAATGTACTTTATAACCATAAAGTAGTGTAGGCCTACTGCAATATATTTTAATTATTTATGTATTTATAATTTTAATATTTGGTAAAGTACGTTATTTTGAAAAACATTTTTAACATTTACAATGTACAAACGTTTGTCAACTATTATTAAGCATTGCCATACTTATTAAAATATGTTGTTTAATATGTTGTTCAGTTTTACTTAGAAGGTTATGCTACTTTGGTTGATTAGGCTGTTGTCCATTACATGATACATTAATTGTAATAAGCTACTACTGAAATTCCCACAAGGATTTCAACATCATATCTGAATTGCGTTTACTTGTGTTTAAATTCAAACAACACACTGACTAAACCTGATTGGTTCCAGAGCCATTGAACGGCTCTGATTGGTTCGTATGATAATGAGCTCGCACCAAAGAGCTTCATATATCAAATATGATGTGCGTGCAAATGTTCCTTGAATGTGAATATAAGTCTAAATTTAAACAGTTATGTTATACAGAGCAATCGTGTCTCTTTAGAGCACTTGAAGGAAACCACACAATTCATATGGCTTTAACTTTGGCGTTGTTTTTTTTATTTTATTTTATTTATTTATTTATTTATTTTATTTTATTTTATTTTATTTTATTTTATTTTATTTTATTTTATTTTGTGCGATGAACTTTTTGAAACGTGAACATCTTTGGTGAATCGTCTTTCATCGGAGGGACATAAATCTCTCAGATTTCATTAAAATATCTCAGCTTTTCTTTCGAAGATGAACGAAAGTCTTAGATGGTTTGGAGCGTCTTAAGGGTGAGTGATGACAGAATTCAAATTGTTTTGGGTGAAAAATGAAATTAATTAGAAAATATAGCGGTATGTTCTTATTTTTACCAGCTTCTGCAAGCGTGTGGCGTCTGGTTTTTGGAACCTCACTGTGATTTCAGGTAAGATTTGTATTTAATTAACGTTATTTGTCTGTGCCAGACGTGTTTTTGACATGCATTTGCAGGGAAAAAAAAAACAGAAAAAAAAAGAAGTCATTATAACATGTACAACATTAACATTCTTTTATTTGCAAAATGAAGTTGTGTATTTATTTCTGATTTCCTGAACAATTTAGCTTCATTGTAATGAGGTAAATGATCTTTGGAAAACCATGTTATGAATATACAATTACTTTGTTTTGAGCTGATTAACCAGCTGTGGTAGTGTCCGTTGATAGGCATTTATATTTGTTCAAGCTTGACAACCTTATTGCCTTTATTTTCTAATATATATTTCTCATTACAGATAAGAACAAAGATTAAATTGTAAGAATAGTTGCTTATAAGAGAGCATACAGTACATCTGAAACTGCTGAGGCTGGGAAGGTTTTTGACTATATTACCAACCAGGTACATTGTACTCCGTGTACTGTCATTCTTAAAAAGAAAACAAATCATCAATCGTCATTTTTGCCTTTTTTTGTGTGTGTGAGAAATATTAGCATTTGTTGTTTTTGAGATCAGCTGCTATAGAAGACAAGCTGAAATCTGAGTGCAGAGACAATCAAAGGAATAGTAAGTATATTTTAATGTTGTATCAACTCTGCTATAGAGATTGTTGAATCAGGCCTAATGGAGGGTGATTCGGGCAATCTTGGAAGAAAAACGTTAGCAATGTGTCCATTCCAGGTGGCTAATTTGTGCTTCCTTTCAGTCATTCATGTAAAAATCTGTTATTTATTTATTTATTTTTTTATTTTTTATTTTTTTGTAAAGCTGCAAGGAACTTGTGCAAAATACTGTATGCCAGGACGACTAGGACAACTTAAAAAAAAAAAAATTAACTTCTAATAATTTTTTTTGTTGCAACAGAGAGAAGAGAGTGCATGTTAGCATTACCACAACAGGCACATTCATGAGAGATACCCTAGGTTACAATAAACCACAATTATCAACATACCCTGTATTACTCACAGGTTGCTTTATTGAAATAATTTATCAAATAATATCAGTGAGTTTGTACTTTTTTTTCTTTTTTTTTTGGAGTTTGTAAGTGATGCTTCTTCTAATCATATGTTCAATGTAACTCATAGAGTGCTGTACACTGACGATAGACAAGAGGATAAGAATGGACACTCATATGTCAAGCTTGATGAGGATATTGTCAAAAGGTAAGCTGAGATGTCAACAAAATTCTAATGAATATCGATACAAATTATAATACATATATTCAATCATGGATGCAAAACTGTTATTGGCTCATTTTATATAAATAATTTTTCCCTTTCACAGATCCTGTGATAAAGCAGTCTTCAAATACTACAGTGTCTGAATTACAAGCCCTTAGTTGCAGAAAATGCCAGTCGTACTCAAAGAAGTGACCTCGTCCCACCAGCTCCCCCTTGGTCAGTCGTCACTCTACTTCTGCCACAGACTTGCAGGCTGTCTGCTGCACTCCAACCCTCCACCTCTTTGGCTGCAGTGGGTTTTTCCCCTCGGGTACACTGTGGTCCTCGGTCACACCGGCATTGCCCCAGTCCTCGGGTACTCTAGCTCCACCAACAATGCTCGTCGCTGCAGCTGTGCCCAGGTCTCCGGAACCTGCGACGATGCTCAGCTCCATCGGCCTTCCATCTGCGCCTTCGGATCCACCAGCTCTGTCTCCATCAGTCAGCCCCCAGATGTCGGCAGCCACACCAACTACATCTTGGCTCCTCCCTCCCTCGACTCTGCTGTGTTGTCAGCACTGGGATGCTCTGGGTCTGTGCACTATCTAAGCTGCCAGGGCATCATCGTCTTCCTCCCATCACCATCCCTTCGCCACATCCTGCCATCATTCCGCACTTTTGCCTCTCACCATCCCTACGCCGCCATCTCATCCACCTACAAAATCCCCTCCATCCCTCCCTATTCTGTTGCTTGAACTTTATCATCTTCAGTCTTTGCACACACACACAGCTATTCACTTCTGCACTTTGTTTTTCAGTATTTTTTATTTTATTTTCAGAAAATTGCATTGTAATTTTTATTTATTCATTGATGTAAAATTCTGTACTTTTCAGTAATACAGGTATAACTGAAATGTTCTACAGATGGATAAGATAGCTCTGCCATAGCATTTCAATCTTTTTTTCATTTATTATATGTTTTTAGTATAATGTATTAAAATGTATTTATTCTATAAACATACTTGTATTTCAAGTGCATTTTTAATACATTTAATAGTATGTTTATTTTTTCACCAGGGTATATATGCTGCTGTACTTTTTTAATGTTCTCTAAGAATATTTGTAGTGTACACAACAATATATAATACATTAAAGTTCTCTAGATATCAAAGTGTGTATGCGTGTGTATATACTAAAAAAGCAGCTTTATAATATACTAGTATTGTAATGCTAATGCATTTCTAATGAGCTGAAATACAATTGAAATGTACTTGAAGAACATTAAAACAATGCTTCAAATATACTCTTAACTGTAGTTCATGAAGTATTAAAAGTACATTTTAAATATATTTTCAAGAAATACACTTTAATTGCACTAAATACACTTAAAGTGGTTCCAATTTAACACAATTTCAATATATTAAATATATTGCAAAAAGATTAAAATCAAATTTAAACTTCTTGAAATACACTTAATATACTTAAAGTTGTTTCAAAATAATACATTTAATATGCACTTAGTATAGTATAATTTAAATATATTAAGTGTGTCTGAAAAAGCACAATTTAAATATATTTCTTTTCCACCTGGGTTGGTGAGCATAAGATACTTATTTGACATGAAAAAAAAAAAATATTGGCTGTAATCTTTTGAAGGGTAATGAAAATTGAATTGTAAAAATTGAGTAATTGAAATGTAGTGTAAAATGCATTTATCTTAACTTAAAAGTATAGCTAAGCATAATAAATGAATAATTACTTAATTGGTTAAATTGTGAATAGTTTAATTTAGTGATATTAGGCATATATTTAACTCAGTGTGTTTGTGAGTGTGTGTGCTTTGGATTTTTATGTTTATCACACTTTTAGCTTAAAAATATGCTCAAACTTTGCTGGGCTTGATTGTGAAGTGAGTCTCTTGTAAGGAGGACTTTTTGTATGGTGTAGATGTAACAAAACAAAAGTTATGGGACCTCTATATTCATTTTTAATATTACGTTTACTATTAATATGATTGTTTTAGATGCATTTTCTAAGCTACTATTTGTGTTAAAACAACAATGAAGCAGTATGAAGCAAAACATGGCTTTCACAGAAGTGACGGTGGTGCTCAAAGCCCTTTCTGGAAACACTGAGGTTCTTCCTGCCAAACCTGCATCTGATGGACACGATTTAGACAATAGCTTAATCATCGATAAGTGCAGAGCATTATTACCAGGCAATCAGAGCACTGGACACTCGTTCATCTCAATCACCTCCATTGTCTTTATTCTCTTCTCTTCTACAGAATGAATCAGTGGACTTCAACCCATCATCAACCCTTTCGCCATCATCTTTCAATCCATTCATAAAGCCAAGCTTGGAACGTTAATCCAACTTTTCTCTTGTAGATAGACTTCAAGCTCTAATTAACATGCCAGGTGGGTCTAGCAGGGATGAGTGGTCAAGGACAATAATACTTTTGAAAAAAAATCTGCAAAACTTACATTCACTACGCAGTGGAACTCATATTGTGCAAGTTTTCTGGAAGGTTCTTGTCCCTGAGGAAGAGGAGCTTAGGTGACTCAGGAGAGAGTCTTGTTGTTCATTTTAAGAAGCCATTCTGAAGACTATGTTCTGCATCAAGGCTTCTATTCTTTCTTTGTTCTATTCATTTTTCCCCTCTATTTGGTCCATGACTAGTGCCCTATGTCGCAGCAGAGACACTTCAGTGATTCCTGGCCCCCTGGAGTTCGATCTGCTCCTCCACCTTATCTGCCCAGGGCACATTTCCTCAGGGAAATCTTCCACGTACCACCTTGGACCTCTTTCCAACAGGAAGAAGGCTGTGCATGTTCTTCTTCTCTAGAAACCACTCTGCTGCTAATCAAGACAGCTAAACAGATAAACACA